>JAYJME010004881.1:0-10553 GCA_036873775.1 Costaria costata
GGGGGGGGGGGGGAATAGAGAGATCCTCATATGAAGAGCCCCCCAGAAAAAAAACATGGAACAACGTCCCTGCTGTACTGCTGTAGCGTGCGACTAAATACATGGAACAATACCCCTGCTGCTGTACTGCTGAAGCATGCGACTAAAAACATAGAAGTACGTACCCCTACCGTACTGTATGTAGCATGCGACTAAAAACATGGAACAATACCCCTGCTGCTGTACTGCTGTAGCATGCGACTAAAAACATGGAAACACACACCTGCTGTACTGTATGTAGCATGCGACTAAAAACATGGAACACTCCTACTTGTACTGTAGCATGCGACTAAAAACGTGAAACAACACCCTTACTGCTGTACTGTACCATGCGACTAAAATATGGAACAACAACCCTAATGTACTGTAGCATGCGACTAAAATATGGAAACATACCCCTACTGTACTGTATGTAGCATGCGACTAAAAACATGGAACACCCCTACTGCTGTACTGTATTGTAGCATGCGACTAAAAACATAAAAGTACCCCTACTGTACTGTACCAGGTATATATGTAGCAAGCGTCTAAACACACTCGTGCTACGTACTGTAGATTAACATTCGTCATATTTTCCCTCTGGAATCCCCAAGAAGACTATAATTTTTTCAGAGGTGTTCACGGGTCGGGTCGGGTCGGGTCTGGTAACCCGACCCGACCAGACCCGACCCGACCCCTGAGACGTATAAAATCTCCTGACCTGACCTGACCCGACCCAACCCGACTCGACCCAACCCGGCCGTGAACTTCGAAAAACCTCCTGACCCCGATCCCCGGGTAGGGTCATTAGGGTCATGACAATGGCCTGGGAAAGAGCCCCGGTCAACTTTTGCTGGGTGGTAAAATAGAAAGCCAACTGACTGACTTAGTAGTGTGTTGTCAACAAAAAAGACGCACACAACCACGTAGAACTCCGCAAAACTACCTCACGCACATACTATAAATGGCTGTACGACTAATACACACGAGATCCCGGTGACGTTAGCCACTGGGCTCCGGCGGATTTTATAGTCAGTCAAATCACAACCCTACGACCCAAAAAGGACTGTAAGGCCGACTGACCTCGATCCCCCCCTCCGCCCTGTCGAGGAGCAGGGCCGCCCCCGCATAGACCAGGACGAACCGAGCCACGAACGCCAGAAGCTTCAGGCCGGCCACCATCGACTGGCGCTTCCACCTGCTCCGGCAATAACGACACGACGTTCATTCACCCAGCCGTCATCATCATCATCATCAGCACCATCATCATCATCATCATCATCATCACCATCATCACCATCATCACCATCATCATCATCAATGGTATCAAACTCGCACAGCATTGTTTGTGCCTGGTAGTATAGCATCATACGTAGTGAGAGAACGAGTACACACCGAGGCATGCGGCCTTTAGGAGCTTGCGCCCCATCGAGAAAAAAGGCGGAACGAGGTATTACGTGACCTACCTGGTATGATATTAACTGAAGTGAAGTCCTGCGCCGTGGCTGTAATGCTGTATGTAGTCCTGTCCCATTCTATTCGATAAGCAAGGATGTAAGACTATCACACATCGGACAGATGCACCGATTCCCACTTAATGATCTAGATCATGATCTAGCTCTTTCAGGGCAGATACATTCCTGATCCGTATGGTATGATCTAGCTCATGTTGCCGGGTAGGAGCTGTATCATCTGCATGGCCTAGAACACGTTTCCTGGACTGGATTAGTACTACACAAATACTGAAACAACATCTCATAGCGGCAGGTTAGGATCTACAGTACAGGCCCGCGAATAAGAAAGTGGCTAATAAGAAAGTAAGGCTCACTTTTGGGCCGACGCTAAGAAAATTGGACTAAGAAATCGTGCTCAGCGGCAGGCGCTACACTAAATCCTACCAGTATGTAATATCCCATTGAAAAGGTTGTTCAGGGGCGGCGGTGTCACATCATAAGAATCTTAGGCTCACTCAAAATAGGAGTTTCTTGTTGGCGGGCCTATACTGTATATGATCTAGATCGTTCTAGATCATCTAGATCGTGATCTATCCGATGTGTGATGTACAGATCACGCGTCTAAAGGACCGATGCTCCACAATCCACATATTACATCATACCTACAGAACAGTACGGGCACTCGTACGAGAGTATCACGGGGCAAGAACACATACATGATACACTCACTCTATTCATACCTACTCACGGACTCGCGGGTATGAATATTTTCGTTGGTGGACTTCAGACCAACGCAACGCAATACGAGACCAGCGCTATGATACCTGGTATTCAATATCGCCGCAGGACTGCTGCTGTTCATGTACCAACCGCAAACAGCACCCCATATTATTTCCAAGTACGTATCATAGAGTGTCCCCAAAAACGTGCTTGCAGTTCCTGACTGCAGTTGTAGGTTCGTACCTACTATACGTACAGCAGTTACCTGGTACCTGGTACTTCGTATGTAAGAGAGTCACCCCCCTCGCTGTACCCTGTACCGCATGCCACGCGTGCGAGCAAGCAGTCGGCAACGGAACCATTGCATGTATATACGATATGATACGATCGAGATAACTCTCACCGACGACGCCGAGCTGTGCAGGCTCCCGCTGCCTCCCTTCCCTAGCGACGCCACCGCCACCGCCTGGCGAGACGTGGTCAAGACGGCTCTGGTGGAGCCAACACTTCGCTTCGCCGCCAGAGAGAGGCCGCCGCCCCCTGCTGCCCGCGCAACAGCTGTTCTCCCTAGTCCCAGCATCTGCGTACGGGGTGGCACGGGTAGTACACAGCAGTGCGAGACGGTGAGCTATGTGTCATGTATCATATCATACTCGTAGGGTATTCTGGTACGAGGCAATTCATTGCCAGAGACACAACCAGAGATTCGCTCGCATCCGGGGAAAGCGGAACAAGGAAAAAGAGACAAGCGAGCGCTCCTTCTGTGTTGGGCAGCACAGCAGCTTGCGGCGCAAACAGGAGAATCCTGCTGCTGCAGCTCATGTGGTAGCACGGTGCTACAGGTGTGCCCATGCGTATAGCATAGAGTGTCTCCTGCGTTGGCTACTAGCTGGGCGCTAGCAAGGCTGTGTGGGAGTTCGGTTGCCTTGCAGAAGTTGTCGTAAAAGTACGCTGCTGCTGTAAGCCGTGTACATTGTGCAACTCTGCTACATTCATGTGCAAACACTAAGCAGCACATGTCACCCTCATAGCATGTTGACCACCATTCACCGAGCTCGCTGCACTCACATTTTCTTCTGTCCTCGCAATACACAGTCAGAGGGTAAGTGTCTTCTTCTGGCAGCACGTGTTTTCGTGCTTTCGGCTTCGCACGGAGTTCCAATGCATGGTTGGCGTTGTTTAAACGGGAAAATCAAGTGCAAAAATGTTTTGAAACCGACGAAAACCCTGACCACCCACACCAAGACCCACACTGCACCTGCCACCCACGCCCATGCACCGCACACAGCACACCACACTCCAAACACCACACCATCACTGAACACCAAACGCCACGCCAATGAAACGAGATCCTTGTGGCTAACACGAAGCGTCGGCCCGCGGCTGCCGCGAGGAAACAAGAAAATCTTTTGGGACCAGCGCCATGCCGTCTTCTGCTGCTGTGACCTCGTAGCGGGTATCCGGTATCCGGTATCTGGGCACCCCAAGGAAGCTAACAGCACCACCTCGAAATGGATACTCCCGAGCTGTATCGGAGAGAGATAAGTCCACCTGCCGTCTACGATGAATAGGTGCGTGCCTGCTTCACATCGTGGACGTATACGTATCCCTGTACGAGTTCTCGTGCAAGCGGTGCCGTGACGGTGTGCCTGTGCGCGAAAATCCATACGAACCCGACACTACTTAAGATTTGGGTAATGGTCAAATAGGGGTACACCCCCTTGTGTTTCGGCCAATTTGGGGTATAGAGAAAACACGAACACGCCAGGTGCCCGCGCGCGCCCCAGACCGCCTCACATTCAACTCCGACACGCTGGCAGCATGCCCGCAGCCCATGCCTAGCACGCACACCCCTTTTTTGTTATTTTGAACCACGTTGTTGGGCCAAACGGCACCTCGGCGCTGGAGGAGGGAACACGATCCCCCCTTTTCGCTACTTACAGCAGTAGTCAGGGGGGAATCCCCACACACATCTTCTTCATTTATGTACTACTACTGCTGTTATGGTACTGCTTTGTTAGACGGTAATTACGCAGTAATTACTATCTTATTCGTATTGCTTGGGAGGCATGTCTGGATAGGAAAACAGGGGTTTACAGGGCGAGGCAACGAGACCTCTCTTCGGTCTCATCGTGACGGAAAGGAATAAAGCTTTTCTTCTTCTATCTCTCTGAACAATCAACACACGTGAGTGGCAACGCGACGCGCTCGTAGGCAAACCTGCAGGGGATACCTCGTGACCCCACCTTGATAATAATGCTACCCCCTTGTGAAAATTAATTTTCGCCCAATTGACTGACAACATACCCCGCTTTGATCAGTTCTGACGGCACCAAAAACTAGTACTTCGTATATCGACATCTCCACCTCGCCGTCCAACAGCCCGAACAGGTCAAGGGCCGAACATCGACTGTAGTTGCGACTATTCGTCATCGTTTTTTTCCGGCAAAATAGGACACAACAAATATCAAAATCAAATATGTATATTATACGAACAACTTCGGCACAACCGGCACAGCCTATACAAACTGTAACTATTTTCTTCTTAATAGAAATGAACTACAACGACATCTAGGGTGCTTGGGAGGTGGGCGGTGTATGGACTGATGGAATGCCATACGGAACTCGTATTTGTAGCCATAGATATTCTAGGTATGAAACAGACATATCTGTCGTCCCATAGGTGATGGAATATGTCATGTCAAGGCCATCTATCGTAGTAGATCGGGATAATGATGGTGACGCTCCGAGGCGGAATGCTCCGTCACCATCCCCTCATCGTTCAGTCTGTTTCCTTTTTGAGTACTTTTATTGACTCAGTCTGTTTTCCTTTGGAGTACTTTAGAGGCTGATTGGTTTCTACTGCAGTAAAATAATACTATGATCTGAGTTTTGTGTCTTATCGAGCCGGCGGAGAGACGAACATAAACCACCACGAACCATGAGGAGAGCTCTTCCCAACACCAACAAACCTGCATCCCACACTCGGGATACTATCACACTGAAATAATATGAGGTGGAACGGGACCACAAAAACAACGCACGGCAAAACAATCCAAGCAGGTCGTCGTAGTCTTCTTGTCACTTGCTACCTTCCTTCTTTTGCTCGCATTTCCTGGAACGCTACTCGTAAGTGCGAGTATTGGCGCTGCTTGCTACCTTGAGTTGGAGTTGATCCGCCTGCCAACACCGTCCAACCCCCGCTAGGTGTACGGACTGTGCGGTGGATACGAGAGCAGCAGTGTCCCAGCGCATATACCCCCCACCTCCCAAGCACCCTAAGTGTCGTTGTATTTTACTTCTAAGAAGAGAATGTTTGCCCTGTTTTAAAGTTGTACCGAAGTTGTTCGTATAAATCTCCGATTGTTCAATTTGTTGTGCCGTGTTTTTGTCGGAAACACGATGACGAACAATCGCAACTACAGCCGATGTTCCGCCCTTGTTCTGTTCGGGCTGATGGACGGCGAGGTGGAGATATCGATATACTAGCCTTTGGTGCCGTCAGAACTGCAAAAAGGGGTATGTTGTCGGTCAACTGGGGGAAGGTAATAGTCACAAGGGGGTAGTACACAAATGAAAAAGATCTGTGTGGGGATCCCCCCCAACTCGTAGTTAAAAGGGCGGACCTTCTTGCCCCCTCCAGCGCCTCGGTGCCGTTTGGTCCAATAACGTGGCCCAAAAAAACAAGAAAGGGTGTACGTGCTCGTCAGGGGCTGCGGGCGTGTTGCCAGCGTGCAAAATTGAATTTGAGGTGGTTGGAGGCGCGCGGGCACCTGCCGTGTTCGTGTTTTACCTATACCCCCAGTTGGCCTAAAAAACATGGGATATACCCCCATTTGACCATTTCCTTTTAGATTTTGTCATCGAAAGCAAAAAAAGGCGAATCACCCCAGAACCACCAGGAAGGTTCGCCATTGGTGCCCTTCATCTTTCCAAGTCAAGGCAACAATACGCATTATCTGCTTGCCCATGGCATCGCCAGGTGCTTTCTTGGCACTGCCATGGGCTTTCGTGGCACTACCATGGGACTAGCGCTTGCCATGGCACTGCCATGGTACGAGCGGTGCCCGTGACGTGCCTGTGCCGATCCATACCAGGTGCACACCAGAGACTAGATATGGCAAGGCTCCACCAGGCGAGGGCGCCTTCCATTTCACCAAGTCAAGGCAATGATACACGTTATCTGATTGCCCACGGTGCCGCCAAGGGCTTTCATGGCGACGCCATGTCACTGCCATAGGCTTTCGTGACGCTTCCATGGGATTGCCCATGGCAGGACTGCCATAGTTTACGACTGCAACGATGCGCATTATTGGAATTTTCCATGTCAATATGGCAAGGTTCCACAAGGCGAACGTGCTTTCCATGTCGCCACGTCGAGGCAATGACACACGTTATCTGATTACCCATGGCGCCGCCAAGGGCTTTCATGGCGATGCCATGTCACTGCCATAGGCTTTCGGGGCGCTGCCATGGGACTGCCCATGGCAGGTCTGCCTTAATTTACCACTGCAACGATGAGCATTATTCGACATTTCCATGTCAATGCCATGGCGCCATGGCACTGCCATGGGCTTTAGTTGTTGCAGCTACCATAAATAGGCTGCCGTGGCTGTATTGCCATTTAGCTTTCTTCGTCAACTCCCATGCATTGCCACGGCACTGGCCACCATGACACTACCATAGCACCGTTCTATAACACTGCACGGCCATGGGACTGCGATAGCACTGCCGTGGCACTGCTGTGGACTTCTCCCATGGGCTTTCATGGACGATTGTGGCACTGCCATGGGTCTTGGTGGCGCCATAGGATATCCATAGAAGTGCCATGGACACGGATGTTGGTAGTGCCATGGGTCCCATGAAAGTTTTCATGGCATGCCATGGCAGTCGGTGCTATGAAAACCCATAACCTTCCTGAATTAAGAATGTTTTCCGGCTGGCAACCGTTTGGCCGCGACCGTATTCGGCACAGCATAGGCTACAAATTTCATATTATTAGTGGAAATCATGGTTTTGGTGGCCATGCCCCCGAGGTCGAAACTTAGCACCCTCTAGCACACGAGAGAGAGCGCACACCGGGTAGGCAAGCCATCCAGAGCGTGGTTTGCCATGCTCCATCATGTGGGCGAAGCATGGGGTGGATCGGCGTCGAGCAGCCTTGTCGCGGGGATGGCAAATTTTGGTGGGATTTCTTGCCTCGAAAACATCGAGGGGACCCCTTCGAGTCTAAAATTCCGAAAACTGGTGGAAATCATAGTTTAGGTGGCCATGCCCCCGAGGTCGAAACTCAACACTCTCTAGCACACTCTCTAGCACACGAGAGAGAGTGCACACCGGGTAAGCAAGACACCCAGAGCGCGGCCTGCCACGCCACATCATGTGGGAGAAAAAATGGGGTAGATCGGTTTCGGGCAGCCTTGTCGCGGGGTTGGTAAATATTTTGTGAGGTTTCTTCCCTCGAAAACAATCGAGGGGCCCCCTTCGAGCCTGGACTATATAAACTACTGGTAGTGACTATTATATTTGTACATGGAATACTGTATTCTATATACAAATATAACAGTCACTATCAGTAGTTTAAATGGTCCAGGCTCGAACAGAGCCCCTCGATTGTTTTCGAGGGAAGAAATCTCACCAAATCTTTGCCAGCCCCGCGACAAGGCTGCTCGACGCCAATCCACCCCATTTTTTCGTCCACGTGATGGGGCGTGACAGGGCCGCGCCCTGGGTGTCTTGCTTACCCGGTGCGCGCTCTCTCTCGTGTGCTAGAGGGTGCTAAGTTTCGACCTCGGGGGCATGACCACCTAAACTATGATTTCCACCAGTTTTCGGAATTTACTAGGCTCGAAACGGTCCCCTCGTTTTTTTCGAGGGAAGAAATTTCACCAAATATTTGCCAGTCCCACGACAAGGCTGCTCGACGCCGATCCACCTCATTTTTTCGTCCACATGATGGGGCGTGACAGACCACGCTCTGGTTGGCTTGCGTACCCGGTGTGCACTCTCTCTCGTGTGCTAGAGGGTGCTCAGTTTCTACCTCGGGGGCATGGCCACCAAAACCATGATTTCCACCAAAACCATGATTCCCACAAAAAATATGAAATTTGTAGCCTATCTTGTTCCGAATACGGTCGCGGCCAAACGGTCGCCAGCCGGAAAACGATCTTAACCCTTTTACTACCGCAATGAAGTATCCCACACTATTTGCAAGTATTTGTGTCCCCAAAAACCGTTTCTGGTTCTGAAGGGGTTAATGCAGGAAGCTTGTGGCAGTGCCATCAAAAGGCCATGGCATGGCCTGGCATTGCCATGAAAGCCCATGAAAGTTCGTGAACACCTATGAAAGTCCATGAAATGCCATGGGTTCCCATGGCACCGTCATGGCAGTGCCATGGCACTTGTCAACAATTGCCATGAAAGCCCATGACAATGCCATGACAGCGCCATAGAAGACCACTCAAGTTCATGGCAGTGCCATGAAACGTCATGATGACTACCATGAAAGCCCAAGAAAAAATAACTACTACGGGGGACCATAGTTGATAGGACCTACTGTAGACACAATAAGACCTACTGTAGACACCAAAACCCATATACTTCCCTATTTTTGCTAACAATATTGGCTCCATAGTTAATAGGACCTACTGTAGACACGATAGAACCTACTGTAGACACCAAAGCCTATAGATTTCCCTATTTTTGCTAACATTATTTGGTCCTATTTACGATGGTCTCCCGTAATAGCGTATGTGCATGCCCGTGAATGCCATGGCACTGACATGACGCTGGAAAGCGATCTAGAGTCTTGCCAAGCCCACAATTCGAGCATCAGGTTCGGATTGGGGTTAGGGTTAAGGATGGACGTGGTTAGGGGTAGGGTGCTGCTATGCCACTGCCTGCCATTGCACTGCCATTGGCTGCCATGGCGCCGCCTGCCGCGGGATTTCATGGCACTGCCATGGCAGCGCCATGAGTTTTCCTGGCACTGCCACTACCATGAAATAGGCTCATCATATATTTTTCCACAAATCCTGCTGTTTCAGCACGCTCATCTCCAAAGGTAAAGGAGACCGGAGTACTTGAGGAAAAGCAAATGCTCTTTGAGCAATCCATTTCATCAGTACGAGACCGTGCAAAACACGTCGCCAGTAAGTTCTTTGTCCTGTGGTTTGGGCCCGCCTTGACTGGGGGGTGTACACCCCCAACCACAAGACACAGGACACAGGATTGACTGGCGGCGTGTTTTGCAAGGTCTCGTGCTGAGGAAATAGCTGATGCAGAGTTGGTTGATGCAGAGCAACTCATGTGTTTTGCAAGGTCTCGTGCTGAGGAAACTATTTTCTCAAACATTTTTTTTGTTTCCTCAAGTACTTCGATTTCCTCCCCTACATTTGGATATAAGCGGTCTGAAGCGGCGGTCGTAGTGGGAGAGGAGGTCACGGTGGTGGCGGAGACCGCGATTGTGACGTGATTCGTGCAGGCGGTTCACTGAGATAGTCCCTAGCGGGAGTACCAATGGACGAGGTCATGCCAAACGGCGGCTGGAAGACGGAGGACGTGGTGCGACACTGCGTTGGGTCTACCGTAGGGGGGGGGCAAGCGGCAACGGGAGCCGGCAAGTGCCAACGCGTCCGACTTAACCGTTGCCACCGACTCTCGTGGAAGACTTTGCTGCATGTTCGCGGAAGTATTCCTACAAGCAGCGTGAGTTTGGGCGATGTTGTGGAGTAACATGGCTACAGGCCAGTGGTCAGTAAGGGAGTAAGAAGTTTGGGTGGGACCACCGGCCGGAGCAGGAGGCCTCATCCAATCCAATAGTCACATTAAGTGATGCGCAACAGAGATAAATAATACAACAGTAGTATCGACATCCAGTCAGATGGATCCAAAATTTGGAACGAAGGTTAGGACCACACCTTCGATAAGACTTACCTGGAAACTGTATTGAATGCGATCACTCGTGCCTTTATCCCGGCAAAACCACGACAAAACACGAGGGAAGAGTTAAGAACTCAAGACCATCCCACCCACCCTACAGTTGGGGATTCTTCTAGTAGTTGCGATAATTTCCAGGAAATGCCGCCGCGCTGACGGCACCTCGGTCGAGGGCACCCTCAGCGCGGGCGGTATATCCACGGGCGAGGACCCTCTGCCGGAGCAGGAGGCCTCATCCAATCCAATACTTACGCCAAGTGATCCGCAACAGAGATAAATAATACCACAGGAAACGCTTGTGGGTTGAGTAGCGGCAACACTGCCATGGCCCTTGTTAGTTTGGGACTTTCAGCATGACAGTTTCGTATCAGTTTCGTGCCGGTTCGGGCTGTTGGCCTATTATGGGATACCTAGTACTTGGCT
>JAYJME010004882.1:0-10553 GCA_036873775.1 Costaria costata
ACGATCTATGAGTTGGATGGTGACACAGCGACGTTGCGTCGTGCCCGACGCGCAGTCGGCGATCGGTGCGTCTCGCCGTCGCCAGACTATAGTCGGCTGACGCGGGCTCGGGCCTTCAAACGAAGGGAAGCGCACTCGGAGCGCGCGTCTCCGTACTCGTAGACTTTACAGCAGAGCAGCAGCAGCAGAAGTCAGTCAGTGAACGTGCTGGGCTCGGATGCTTCGTTGTGTCAAAATACAAAACACCATAACAGGTCGACTCGAGCACACTCGGCGCGTCACCGCCAGACCAGAGGCAGCCAGCGTGGCTTCGGACGCTTGGGTACTGCGCCCAGTGCAGCGCACTCGGTGCGTCTCTCCCCGGCGCCAGACCACAACAACACCAATTGGTCTCGCCGTTTGCTCGAATCTCTGAACGTAAAATGAATCCGTGTTTTCTCGCATAGGAAGACTCTTTCGATTTTCGAACTAGGTCATTGAAAAATCGATCGGACCATAATCTGAAGCTCAAAAATCGAACCGCACAGGAAACGGCCTGAGAGAAGGACTACGAGTGACCCACAACGGCAGAATTTGGAGTATAACGAAACGTGAGTTTATAAGTCGTCTTTCGATAACGATAGCACGTTTTGACCGCACTGTTGTTCTTTGATAGACGAGACTTCTGACCCGACGAACTGTCCCATATGGTTCGTTTTTACATTAGTTTTCGTTGTATATCAAGGCCATTAAATATATCATAGGGTTTTCCGTTTCCCAACTACAAACATATGAACTGCAAAGGGTAGTCAACAAAGATGGCACAACGGAGCAACGGCGGAGGCGGGATCACGGTTTACACGCTCTGCAGGCCCATGACTGAAAGCAACACCCTTGCCAAGTGCAGCGGCAGCGGGCCCCCAGCCACATTACCCACGTCGCCTGCAACAACCACGCGGGCCTGCAGACCGCCGTCGCCAGCGTGCGCCCACCCTCCCAGTATAACAACGCGAACTGCCTTGGTAGCAGAGTGAGAACGTCAGCGTGAGCCACTTTTGTCGGGTCGTCAATGCCGCTCTACATCAACACTAACCTCCATCATCAACAGGCTCCACGCAGACCACACGGGGATCGTCCGGTGATGGTTTTCCTACATGTAACACACGATCTCTCCGGGCAAAACACGAGGAAAAACTCTCGTTAGACAATACATCCGACCAGGCACGGCGAAAGAAGCGGTTCACCACACTCGAGGTAAAACTCACATCCGATGAACCTTTAGCAGCAACGGTTGGACTGTTCCGAGAAAATTTCGACTGGTTGGCCGCAATGGCCATGTCTGTGCCGTACAACACCGGCGGGATGCCCACCGCTGGTAGCCCCCTGATTCGCGTGGACAGGGGGACATCCGAAACTACGTCGACAGTCGAATCAACCCTGGACGCAAGGACGCCGTTCCAAATACAACGCCGTTCCTAATACAAGCCTCTGTGGTGGTGCCGCGCAAGTTACCGCCAAAACAAACCGCGAGCTGCAGGGGAATACCTGGAGCGTCGTCACCGGTGAAGGTGATGAACACGCCGATGGAGGCTAGTGCCGCTTAAAACGGGGTTTTCAACGTGCGCAAAACCGCGGTAGTCTGCACGCGAACGCGGATACGTTGGAAGAGGATGTCAAGACATGGACAACAGCCAGAGTATCATCGCCAGGGGTTTGAAACCCGTCCTGAGGGTCCGATACATCGTCGACAACGGCTTAAAGGTCCTCGTCATTGACTGTAGATTCCTGGTGAGGGACCGGAACGTCACCATCAAGTACTCAAGAGTCGTCATCAGCAGTCGCACCTAGTATTTGGTCCGGGGTTGTACTTGCTGCTTCGACCGGGGTAAGATCACCCAGAAGTACACAAAAGTCATAATCACCAGCGGCATATGCGGTTTCGCCGGGGTCACACCGTCTGCGTCGCCATGCCGATAAAGACACATTGTTTTCGTGCGATGTGTTCGCGTTCTACACATCAGACTGTAAGGACGAATATACGCCGGAAGAGCAAAAGAGGGTGAGGAACATCCCTGCCAAAAACATCAGGATGCCATCCGCTACCTGGAGCAGCATTACGCAGGGCACTAAAAACAACACGATCATACACCATCGGGGCATCAGCACCTTGGATCACCGGAGCATCAACGTGTAAGATGATCGCGAGCAGCAGCGCCCGAAATCATGAGGGAATCAATACATTGGATCGCCGGCGTATCTGGTATCGCCGGACAGATATCATGTGGCACCACAGAGTTATCATCGCTTTGGATCGCCAGAGTAACAAATCTATCCATTGCCAGTGCAGAATTGCCTCGGATAGCCAGAGCAAGGACGACCCCGGCTAACGGAACATCAAGGCCCGTCGTGGCTGACCCACTACCCGGATTTCTGAAACTCTGTTTTTCGATGTAAATATTATCAAGGTAAGTCCCTGTTTCATAGTCGTTCTATATCCATTTATTTATATTTTATCATACATGCAGCTGTTGTTTTTCTCACATTGCCTCTAATAAACAACAGTGGGCGCGTACTTGCTTGGACAATATAAGGTGCCTGGGATTCGTTCTGGAGAATCATTGTCACTTTAAGTTTCTGGGCGGCCACCTCCCGTGATCTACGAACTCACAGTCCACCTACTTTACAACGGGTCGAGCTAGCCGCTCCTGAGGTGTGTGTGATACGCGTCGAGGTGAGTGTGATACGCGTCTTTACGCCAGCCAAGACCAACACTTAGACCACCTGTCCGAAGAAGAAGGTTTCCCTGTTCATCTCAGCGGACGAAACACCGTGGAGAAATCATGCGACAGACCTCGCGGAGTCTAGACACGTCAATAGGGAGGCATTCGGAACAACCACGGCATTCTTGTACACGTGTGAGACTACCGACGGCTTCGTCGCTATGAACGGAGGCCACCTCTGCCTCTGGGGTTAATCGCAGATGACTGGCTGCGTAACCGACAAGGAGAGTGTAAATGGAGCTGATGGAGACCAGCGCTTCACGTAAGAAGAGGCCTACGTGTTCAACTCATAACGGAGTGAAGTTTCACGTCCTACAAGAAGCTTTGCACGGCCGACGTCTGGCATATGCCTGGAATGTCCGTCCGACGCGACCACGACAGAGCGATGCTGGTTGTGGCTCAGAAAAACTACGCCAAAGGCATTCCGTCCAAATTCCGCAGTCCGGTGAACACGGGTTGATATGCGTCGGAGCTATATTCACGACCTCACACCGTCATTGTTTCGTGGCTCCATAACATCAGCATACATGGCAGAGAGAGGACCCGTCATATGGACATGTGCACCCATGAGATCAGCGTGCACGACAGGGTTTACCTCTTTAAGATAGTTTGGCTTGTTGCAGACGTAAAGCGCTGCCAATGGGACTTTCATCCCCTGTTTTTAAGCGGCAGGAATGTTGGTAAAACGCGTTCGGACTTACACTTGTTGTGGCTGATTGAACTGAATCACTTCTATAGACTACTACTGTGCTACGATTGTACACGTATATTCTTAGTTGATTGCCCGACTGGAATATTGCTTGTGTGTTTCTCAGTCTTCTAGTTTGTACGTTGATTGTGACGGTACCTGCTTATAACATGCATAAGTACGTGTTAATAGGTGCTGAACGTATCATATACCTTAGCGAAACAGAGCTTCCTATGTTTACTTGGTCGTGTGTTCATTTCTCGGACATACCAGAGAACGACTTGGTTACAGCGTGAAGAGTCCCTGCAACGAGTACCTATGCTTTGTTCGGGTTGGGGGTGTGGTAAACCGGTATATCGCACATGTATCGAACTCATCAAAACAATATTTGGTTTAGAACTTTAATCAATTCGGTACGCAGTAGATATGTAAGTTTGACTGAAGCGACCACATCTAGAGGTCTTGTTTGAAGTTGATACTTCTACAGCAGTGATTGATAGCCGTCTAGTGCCTGCCGGGTGGCATGGCTGCGTGTATTTGCGATTGCAGGGGAGGGTAAACACATAGCTGGAGTCTTGCTTTCCAGACCGGTGTAGCTCGTGCTAAATATGAAAGCGTTGTATGTACCAGTCCGAAATTTTATTTAAAGGCAGTTTGAACTAAGTAGTGTAAAAATAGTATGAAGCTTCCTAGTTTGACGGCCGGAATTCGATTCCCGGCCAGATCACGTTCTGCCTATTTTAATAAAAACATTTTTCTTTTTTTGTTTCTTTTTTTCCGATCGTCAGTCTGCTTCACAAAAATAGCAAACGGAGCAACTTTCGTTTTTTTTTTCCGGATGGAGAGCTTCCAATATAATAATGTTCTCAACAGGAATATCTTCTTACGGCTGAAAGTATCAAAAATACAATAAAAAACAAATGAAAAAACTCGATTTTTGGGTCTGTACGAGCTCTGTACAAAACCCACAAGCTCCTTACTGGAAGCATTTGCGCGAAATCTCGAGAATCTGGGGAGGGGGGGGGGGGGTGATAACTAGGTATCCCCGGGTCAAACACTGTTGTTTTTTACCCTTTCGGAGTAGGTTTATGGTTATACGCATATATACCGTTTGCTAGGTTGATAACAAGAACCCATGGCGTCTACTTGAAAGTGCCCTTATATATTGTGAACTAAAGTGCGCTTATGAAATATGTCGTATTGGTACCAAGTTGGACTGCTGTTATGTATCGTTTAAATTAAGATGTGGACCCTAACATACACAAGTGAGATATTTCCTGGAAAATGATATTTTAGGGATTACTCGCTTCTAACACTTTTACTACCACAAAAACATATCACATACTATTTCCAAGTATGTTTTCCCCCAAAAACCGGTTCCGGCTCTAAAGGGGTTAAGGATTGTTGTTGGGTTTTACGGGTTTGGCATACGGAAGGCCATGCACGGTCCTGAAGCCTGTGAACTATGCTGTGTACTGGTTACGACTATAATTCGCCGTGCCCAATTATCTCTAGATTACTCGGCAGATCCCCACATTTAACGGTGCGTTAAGTTGATGACAGGGAAGACGTTGGAGGTACAGCCAGTATAACCGGAGAAATTTGCCTACGTTTACTTGGCTGAGTAGACGATTGCCACGGATATCGACGTTTGTTAAGGAGAGTAGGCTTTGCTGCTTCTCTAGCCAAGCCAACAGTGCGATTTCCATGAACAGGAAGTGTTATAGGCATTCCAGAGTGAACACCATCATCCCTGATCCTTATTCATCGCCGCTGCCGTAGCGGAACAGTACATACCACTAGGTCTACCAATAGCAAATGGTAGAAGACGAAAAGAGTAGAGTTACTGTCGAACCGGTGGCGTTAAGCAGCAATCTATGGTAGAAAACACGTTTTCGCTCGACACAGCAAAACACCGCAACTTATTTTGCGGTCCAACCAAAAGGCGGCGAAAACTAGGACAATTTGATCAGAGCCTCCAGGACCCCAGAGGATGTGTCAAGCATTTTTTTTGTTTTCAGCGCCATATAGATATGAGTGCACCAAACGAGTACTAGAGTCCGAGCCGCTAGCAGAGACATCGCGTGTCTGTCCCACCATGTCAAATTTGTCTCATCGCCTTCATTTCTGATCACTGTTGTTTTCAACGCTTGCTGTCCACATAATAAGCAGCATGTTCTACAGTACGCCTTCTACGTAACATCAAGTTATATGTGGGGTGCACACTGCCTGGATCATGATAAAATATGTCCAACACATACATGTTGCTGCCTTTACTCGCCATTGAGAACACCTCTTAACGGCGTAACAACCATACGTAAAGAGTGAGAAAACTGGGAAACGATGCGCGCACCCCGGCATGGCCGGCTCCCACTACCGACTCCTATTACACAAATGAACTGGAAGTACCTTCGCGGCGGCGTTTCGGCCGTTGTAGTCGGCCAGGTACACCTCGCCAAACCCGCCCTTTCCCAGAAGTTCGTCCGTGATGGTCACATGATCCACAGGGATTTCGAGTTGGTCCAGATTACGTTTCCTCCTCGCCTGGCGGTTTTCCGCTAGACATTTTGATTGAGCTTCGGCAATAGATCCCTGTCGAAACGAAAGCAGTGCCGAACACCAGAAAGATGATTGGTGGCGAAACATGAGTACTGTCTCAGGGCTCACAAGCTTGGCACCGGCCTACTGGCTTCAACAACGAATATGCGTTAAAAACGCCCCATGATGGTGGTACCAAGTCCATGGATAGAGTTAAGCACTGTTAATTTCTTCGTGGGTGTTACACACGGTCGATCGATGTTTCAGGTTTTTTATACTGGACCCAACAACGGGTTTCGAGTACGTCGCCCTAGCCAGTCTCCGAGTCCGCGTGAGCGCCTGTAGCATCATGCGCACCTGAATCGTGCTGACCTCCAGCTGAACAGCGCTAACATCGGTTCCGACTTGCACCTGCAGGCCCAGCTGCACAGCATGAATGAACAACACATACACAACCGATAGGGATGTGAGTTTAGCTGGCAGGTAGAATTGAGGGAATGTGAGAGAAAAACAACTCGCTCAACTCCAAGATCGCATGACGCACATGTTGTACGTCCCCACAGATTCGTGTTTGGGAACTATCCACCTTCGGGTCAGGAAGCTTTCGCCCCGTGAGGGCATGCATTCATACACAAACCTCCAACGTGATTTACCGACTACTACAACCTAAGCGTTCAAACCAGTCTAAACCTCACTTGCAGGTCTAAGATGGCCCTGTCCACAAGCGCTCCTATCTCGTCCTGGCGACGCCTGAACAGCGTGGACATCAGCAGCTGAGATAGTGCGTTCTTGCTCTGGTACGTTTTGACGAGTTGGACCAAGTCGAAGACCGCATCATGCACATCTCCCAGCATATCACGCTCTGCTCTCGTGTTAGTGTCACCAGCCTGGTATTCATTGCAACCAGCGAGAATTTGGTCATCGGACACATGTGCTATTTCATGATGTTGTTATTGCGGGTCGAATAGACTCGTTGAGTTAGACAATATGCACGGTGTACATCGCGCCGGGTGGGATCTGCTTGACACAGCCCTCGCAAACACCTCTGTCGAGTGAGATCTACGTGATGCGCGTCTTGCGCAACAACCCATGTCGGCATGAGTATGATCTATATATCTCTCTATATATCCTGTAGATCGCGATTGTCCGTCGTGTGCCACGTTTATCTCGGTGAAAAGGAAATGCGACGTTTATATGCACTTCTTACTGCCATGTCGCAGTGTGGCGTGAGCGTGTGGGCCCACGTGCTGCTGACAGGTGGGACTCAACTGAAGAACTGTTTGAAACGATATGGCTAACATGTTGTGGTTGCTCATCCCACCTCTAAAACCCGCGTTTGGCTGAGGTACAGACGACCTTATGTCCGGAACCTCGCCACGTTGGTAAATCTCCTACTCAAGCATCGCTCCTACTGCAAATATATACCTATATATGTAATTCCACAATTCCGCTTACTGGGCCTGGACGATATATTAGATCAAGACATCCCGAAACTGGGGTATACAGTTAGGAGTTGACCATGTCGACAGCAGAGCATCAGAAATATCGCACCGGAGAAATATGCACGCATACTGCACACGAATCACAAGCGCAATATGCTTGCGCTCTGCACATGGCCATCTCACCTTGCCCAGAACCTTGGCAGCCCGGTGAAGCATAGTAACGATCGACCTGCACCGCTTTAGGCTCGACTCGGCGCCTTTCTTATTGTCCCGGTTATTCGCGACCATATTTACCAGAATGGAAACCGCCGCCGCTGCGTCACTGACGCCGGGAATATGGCAATTCCGCGCCAACTCCTCTGCCGCCTCTCCAACCGCGCGGCCAAGCCCAGGACAATCGGATGACGTTCGGGGGGGGGTCGATGACGAGGAGTCGAGCCCGGCAACGGTTGGCTCGGGGTCATCAGTGACGAATGCATCGTCCACCGCATCACCTCCACGACAGCCTTGGGTAAGGAGTTCCGGTTCTCGAACCGAGGTATGGGCAATGGACGTCGTAACAGGCAAAGCCGGATGTGCTGAACAGACCTCTGTTAAAGCAACCCCACCTCTAGAACCCTGACCCGCATGACTGATCGACTCGGCATCTCCCTGTGCGAGCGTAACCCCTCCATAACCAACACCGTTGCCAGCATGCGTGGTCGAATCGGCCTCAGGCTGCACCGCAGGAGCGAATGGTTCTGCATGTTTCAAGACGAAAACTTCACCTCCACCAACACGGTGCCCAGCGTCCCGCGACGCCGCCGCCAACGCAGGTGAATCTGGAAGCGGCTGTGACGACGACTGACGCTGCCGTGGAAGTGAACAACTGCCTCCCTCAACTACGACGTCGGCAACCTGTGAAATCCTACCGGTTTCGTTTTTTTTCGCACGTCTTCGCCTCCGGAACCAAGCGCCTAGGCCGATTAGAACAGCGCCAGCAACCGCTGACGCCACCCCAGCCAGAATCGAGTTCGAACTCGAGGCAGTTGGTGTCGGCGAAACCGCACTATGCTGCCTTGTAGATGGTGAAGGAGTTGGTGTAAGAAAGGGCTGTAAGGTTCGCACAGTGGGGATTGTTGGGGTAGTGTCCGGAGCTGGTGAAAGAGCAGGTGGAGCTGCTGGCGTGGGAGCTGATGAAGGCCCTGCGGTGGTAAAGGTCAGTGGAGCTGGTGCGGTAGGAGACTGCGTAGTAAGAATGGGGGACTGCGAAGGAGTCGTCGTGGGGGCACGTGAAGGTCCTGGCGTGACAGTGACAGTCGGTGAAGCCTCCCCCGTCGGTGAGGTCGATGCCAAACTGCCCGCGTCGAGCATCACCGCCATATAATCACCTTGTCCAAGATTTGTTTCCTCCCACGATCCATATGTGTACCCAGCCAAGAGTAGCCTGCAATCTGTGCCTGCAGCGATGGCAAATATGCGATCGTCCACAGATATGTTCACAGATGATGAAGATCCACCCTATGAGGTTCGCACACGACATTTTGCAGGGGACGCAGGCGTGGGCACGACAATTGTACAGTTTGGGTGGTGCTGAAGGGTTCACTTGATTTTACAGTCGGCGAACCGTAACAGTAGTTAAACCTCATGCATTATACTCTCAAAACAATGGTAGCATACAATTTAGCCCTTATCAAAGAGCTCAGGCCATGGTACGTGGGTACGTGTACACACCTAAAAATGCCCGAGGTCCCCTAAAACATGCGTCTTCACGGTATTTTCGACCCCGGTTTGTGTTGTACCATATACCACCTTATTCGGTAGTTGTTCAAAATGCCAATCCGTTCGACCTCTTCATCGGATGATGTTGCACGATGATGTTAAACATCGGTATTCAGGTCCTTGCGTGACGAATCTCATACGGGTAAGTTGCATCCCCTACGGTAGCCTGGCAAATTCAATCATGCTCCCAGGTCACCTGCCAGCGCCAGATCTGTTCTCCGTCGTTGTTCAGAGCCATGACAGCGAACTCGTACCCACCGACATTCGAGCCGTTCCAGTTGTCTGACGTGTAACCACCGAGAACGATTGTCCCATCGACTTGCACCGCCACAGCTTCAATTCTGTCGTCATGCTTAGGGCCATTCTGCTCGAATACACGTCATCAGAATATCCCACAGGCACAAACGTGTCACAGGATGTAGTGTAAAGTGAGTACGGAGCGCCGTTACCCTGCACGGCTGGTGTGCACAAGCGTTTAACAAATAAATCAGGCCTTCTTAATGTACCATAACGAAATTGTCCGTTGAGAACGACGAGACATGCACGACGGGCGTTCGCAAGGGGACACATTGGTAGCTTTGCGCAAGCACTTAGGACCATGCGATATACCGGTACTATTGTCGAGCGCGCGAGTTTGCCGCGACCTACCAGGTATATTTTACGAACACGCAAATATTCCTGACGAACCATACGGGATACCTACCAAGTAAAGGAACACTGAGAAAATCCACCGTGCAGTTCACAGGGAAATCATATGTACAAGAGTTTGCAGACTGAAGTAAATGTAGAGCGACATATTGCAATCGCCATATATAGAATCAAGCAAAATGCCATATTATTGATGCCGTAATTGTAGCATCCATTCGATGGTGTAAGGACACCGACTGCAAGCACCTCATGGTTCGCGATATGGCTTACACATACACATGGCAGCAGACCTCCTGTTACCTGCCACCTCCAGACCTCGTTACCGTCTGCATCCGGCTTGACAGCTGCAAAGTCGAATCCAACCGGGTTTGCTGTTTCGCTCCAGCTTCCACCGGTGGCACCTGCCATTACGCAAGATCCATCTGCCGTCATGGACGCTGACGCCAGACTATCGTAGCCGCTTGTTCCATCCTGTAGCACAGGAAGAGAATGTCTCAGCGCGTTGGTTGCAAATGAATTTCAACTTGTCTGTTGGAGGTGTCGGACATGTTCTAGATCAAAGGGGCAGTACGAGGAAAGTCGGAGGTTTTCTTTCCGAAGTGCCACAATGCATCTCATTCGAGTGGCTACCCTACGAACCTTCTGTCGTTAGCGTTTTTTGTCTGATTATCGGTTTTCGGCGAAACGAACTGATCTGGAAATGTCTTTTAGGCCGAC
>JAYJME010004883.1:0-10553 GCA_036873775.1 Costaria costata
GGGGCGTTCACTCGCATTATTACTGTATGCTACGGGGGTCACGCACAAACACGCAAGACACGCCAATCGGCGGACATGTAGGCAGGCGCTTAGCTAAAATAAGGCAGTGCTAAAAACAAAAAAGAAAAAAAAAAAAGAGAGAGGGAAACTTTTACTCTTAGGCCTCTCGCCACGTGCGGCGGCGAACAAACCACTCGAACTCAGTCGGATTAAAAAAAAAAAAAAAAACATTTGTACAAGGGCGTGTAAAATACATACAAGGGGTTGTTCGAGCCTATCAGAGCGCCAAACGTCTCTCTCGTCCACAACAAGTGTCTTGTACGCACGGCAGCCAGAAACAAGCACACACCAGAAAAGGATAAGTTGCAGAAGATGTCGCGTGGCCACTCTACCCCACCGTGCGATTCCAATATTACGGGAAAGTAATACGGAAAAGCCTACGGGAAAAAATGCCGCATAACCACTCTACAAGTAGACCCGAGCCCTATTACAAATAGACCCGAGCCCTATAACCCCAACCCTTGGCCTCTCGTACCCCCCTTGAGAACTTTGTTCCGAAAAAGTTCGTGCAGAAAAAAATATCGACCGTCATGCAAATTACGTTAAAAAAAATCGTTTCCCCCCCAAAAAAATCCCGACTGCAATTTTTACGTGCCTCCCATACCCTACATACTCCCAGGCCCATGGCATGAGAAAATGTGCCAGGTACCCGTTACACGACAATCATAAATTAACCTACCAGGTACAGAACAATGTATAGGAAACGCTAATACATCGTGTGGCCCCGGTGTGGTTCCAGCCTTTCGACCAAAACCGTTCTACCTTCATCGTTTCCCACTGGAAAAAACATGCTGTACAATACCGTTAACCCCTTTAGAGCCGGAAACGGTTTTTGGGAACAAAACTACTTGGAAATAGTGTTGGATACTTTTTGCGGTAGTAAAAGGGTTAAAAATAAACGATACCACGCCGTCCGGAAACAAGGACCTTTTGGGTATTCTCATAAATACAGTATTAATAGAGGTATTATAGGTCCCTCTATAGTGCCAGTATGTGCGTATGCGTACGTGCCAGCCCGAAATACCGGCACTATACGTAGCGGCAACTGGCACTAATCGGCACACTGTACAGGCACTACTGTACTGGTTGTTCCCATTTGTGCCAAGCGATTTGTGCCAAGCGACTTCACAGGCACTAATACAGCGGGCAACCGGCATTATTCAACGGACACGTAGACACATGCTACGATAGAGGTGTTGTTCCATGATGTTGTTTTCTGAGGCTCCTCACTTTAGGAGCTCTGTACTCGTACTTCGCTCTCAAACTGATTTTTGAGAAAACCAAAAGTGCAACACGATCAACAAATCCATGACCTAGGCAAACACAAACCCATCATATTGCAAAACAAGAATGACACCCCGACGAGTTTGGGTTTAACCCCTTTAGAGCCGGAAACGGTTTTTGGGGACATAAAAACTTGGAAATAGTGTATGATATTTTTTGGGGTAGTAAAGGGGTTAAGGAGCCCCTTCATTCAGAAACAAAAATTGCCAGAAAGTGCAACCTCTATCGTAGCACGCGTTACTATAGAGGGACCACTATTAGGGGGGAACAATATTAATAGGACCTACTGTAGACACCAAAACCTATATTATACTTCCCTATATTTGCAAACAATATTTGGTCCATAGTTAATACTGTAGACACAATAGAACCTACTGTAGACACAATAGAACCTACATATTTCCCTACTTTTGCTAACAACATTTGGCCCCATTTACTATGCCCCCCCGTAATGTTAACACCATTAACACTGCATCATACATACGTATATACGCAAACGGTTCTTCTATATACTTCCGGGCAGAGTGGGTACCAGGTACGGTATGCGCATGTGAATCCAAAAAACGAACACCCGAACGGTTCTGACATTTCCGGACAGGATTACACAATTGTATCAGGTATGCGCCTCTGAATTGAAGCTTCTTGTGTTAATCCCCGAATCGTGGACGATGTTAGTCACAAAAGGAGTGTAACTCTTTTACAGTACACAACTCGGACATATCGGATCCCCTCTTCAAGACCTGGATAAGTCGGGGCAGATAGATCCCTGCATACACATGATAGGATCTGCAGATAGATCCCTGATATACATAACATCTGCACAACCTGATACAATGCTTGCCTGGTGGGGATCTGTATCATATTGACACCGGCTCCTGGGCGCGCAAGTTTGTCGGTGGGACCTGCATGACACCGGCACTCGCACAACATCTCACAACGGCAAAGGTATGATCTAGATGATCTATCCGAGCTAAATGATCTAGATCGTGATATTTCCGATGTGCGAGAACCCTTGCACACATCGCGGACAGATCATTGATTTAAACTTCATGATCTAGATCTAGTTCCTGCTCTGTAGGATCTGGCTACGTGATGTTGCCGGGTGGGAGCCGTATAATCTGCTTAATCTATTACGGGGGACCACAGTAATCAGGTCCTCCCATAAATACAAAATAAACCCTACTATTAATACGTACATATTCCCCAATTGTTTCACAGTAAGCAAGTTCGGAATATCTCTCTCTTTCTCTGCACAACCAGGAAGCTTTCTTCAACACCGGGGTCACGCTTATTGCGTCCCCGCTTTTTGGTTCCATGATTACTACAGCAAACAATTTGGTCTTGTTATTACTATATTCCCCCGTGATAGGACATGTTTCCTGGGTTGGATCTGTACTGTACAGATCCTGGAACAACATGTAATAACGGCAGGTTAGGATCTAGATGAGCTATTAGTAGATAGATCGTGATCTGTCCTACGTGTGCGATCCCTTGTCTCGCTTACCCTGTCGAGGTCGGTGTGGACCAGTGCGACGTGGTCGTTGGTCACGATGCAGTTCCCCAGGGCGGACAGCCGCTCCTCCACCCTCTGGATCACCACGGTGTCGGGCAAAGCGTTTCGCAGGTGCTGCAGCTCTTGGTCCGTTGTTGTGTTGGGCACCAGCAGCCCTCGCTTGTTTCCTGAGGGTGTCGTAACGCCACATGGGGGGGATAGGGGATGGGAGGTGGAAGGACGGTGGGGGAGAGAGAGGGAGCGGGGGGGGGGCGGGGAGGGAGGGAGGGAGGGAGGGAGGGATACAAGAGCGGCTTAAATATCGAAATGATCGAGACGTGTCCTACGAGTATTGGTCTGCGACCCACTCACCAATACTAATAATTTGATATCACTACGAGTACTATACTGCTGTTGTTGGCGGGAGCATCCCCTTACAGCGTGCCGACCGCCTGTTTTGGCGCGGGTTCGTAATCGGCACCTCAGGTAGCAGGTAGGTATCTCTGCGTAGGGGCAAGACTTCCGTAACATGTACATACGTACCAGGTACCAAGTACCTTGTGTTAAATAGTGCCGTATTTGCATAATGGAGGTACGAAGGTATCTCCTGTAGACTGTAGACCAGAGACAGAGTCGATACTGAGGAGCGCAAGGACTTGTTGGCTGGAAGGGATTACCGGCTAATACCGTATCAGTATATGACAAGAGTATAACACACCCCACCTTGCATACCACGCCCCCACAGTATACCACCCGGGTGGTAAGTATTAGAATTCTGAACGAACACCCGATTTATCACCTGTGGTACGGTGTATACCACACCGCCTGACACCCCCTGGGGTAATAACTCATATCAGTGTGGCGCCCCCCAAGTTATCATCGGCGGGTGCAAGCGTGACGCGGTCAACAAAACGAGCACAGCACAGCAGCAGTAAGTAGCACACCAGGTATGCGAGCATATCACAGCATACAGAGACCAGCAGCATGGGGGGCGCAGGAGGTACAGAGCCCTTGTGCAAGCGTGGCCCATTGCAGCGGGCAAAACAACTCTGCGACTCCGACGACCGCTGCGACTCCAGGCTCGATCACGTCTTTTTTTGTACCGTCGTGCACAAACCCCATCCATCTGTGCCTCCTGGTGCTAAGGCTTTCACAGCAGAGCCCGCCGACAAGCCAGCCGACAAGCCAGCCAAGGCGTCTGCTGCTGAGGCCCGCACAACAGTACCGGTACCCGCAAAACTGCCAGCCACGGCGCCAGATGCTGAGGCCATACTATCACACTCCTTGCTGCCTGCCTGACGACTGGCAGCGAAAAAATGTAACCGCTGCTATCGCACCCGATGTTATCCCCCCCCCGACTGACTGCAACAGGGCAGCAAACCTCCTTTGAAGCCACTGCTATCACGCTATCACCCCCCCATTGATGTCACACTTCAGCATACCACCGGGGTGGTAATTATCCTAACATCCCAATCGACCATCCACTTCATCACCCGGGGTACGACGTATATCACACCCCAACAGTGAATACCACACCGGGTGATACAAAATCAAAACCCCCATATATTATCAACAGGGGGGTGTTATGAACTGTTACACCAGGTATACGGCAATAGACTATAAATACCAGCATGTTATCCCTGCCAAACATGCAGATAATTAGGCGACCTGGGCGTGGTGTTGCCCCCGCACCACGAGCCGGGAGTGGGGTGCCCCCCCCCGCCAGGGGGCCCCGGAGCGCCGTCGGGGCCGTCGGAGCCTTCCCGGAGGCCAACATTTGGACGACTACTGGCATGCGTTGATAGCCAATACACTCAAAATGGGCGTCTTACCCGTTCCTTCCCCCCTCTAGTAGGCGTGTGTCAGGCTTAGAACGCCATGCAAAGAACAACCAAACGAACGCGAATTTTACGATCATATGCATGTAATGATGTAACGATAAGTGAGACCTTCTTTTCCTCTATCTTTTTTTCAGTTTTTCTAGGCCTGTTTCGTCCTCTTCGGGCAGAGCGAAACGGCAAAAACGTTCAAAGCTGAAATCCACAAAAAAAAGACAAAATATATTTGTGCTTTTGGCATGAATGTGTCGAGCCAACATGGTTACAAGTGATTCATTTTTTTTTTCGCCTGCGACAAACAAGACCCCCCCCCCCCCAATTTTTGTTTGGGGGGTAATTCTGACGAAATACATGCGCCAACGCAACAATTTCACCACCTGAGATTTACACAGCTGCCAACCAAGACCACTCGAGGAAGCTCGTATTACACGAGTATATATACGTATGCAATACACAATACCTGGTATGCTGCTTCGTTGAAATACTATTATTGACAATTAGACTACCAGATACGCCAGATACCATCCTACATCTTGGGCTGCGCTGCAGTATTGCAGTACAGTGTTCTAAGGCCACAATCACGCTTCTTGTTTAAAGTTTGGGTTGGGAGTTGGGCAGGGCGCCTCCCCGCACGAGATACACAGTAGCAGCGTACGTAGTACAACCGTCGTCGACGGACACAGAAAAAAAAACGAACGAAGCTATATACCTCGTACCTGGTACCATATACCGGTACGTACATGTGGTTGGGAAGAGAAAGGCTACGGGTCAACGTGTAATTCGTACATACGCATGATACTGCTGACTCTGTTGTATTATACGAACAACAGGTAGCGTAAGCTCAACATGTTATACCGGGTAGGCTGTTGCTAGAAAGGCTGATTGATGGCTCGGAAAAATACAGGCTTCCCTCTGGACTGAGGGTGAACTTATGTTGCCGTGTTGTGCACATGGGGAGTTGCCGGTGAAGTGATACTACTTGTAGAGAGAGGGCTGTGAGTTGGCTGGACTCCACGGCGAGTTATTGCCGGTTATTGCCGTCAGTTGGGTGGCGAAGTAGTTCGTACTGCAATTAGAGTTAACTATATATTTTTATATATAAATACTCGTATTAACAACTGACGTACCAGGTACCAGGTACTCGTATTAATAGTGTTTTATCAATAAAAAACACACCTCGAGCCATAAACGCCAGTCAGATATGATACTTCTACAAAGATGCAGAAGACGCAAATTGCTGCACGCAACTACAACAGTAACATACAAATACCCAGCCAACTAATAACTAGTCGGCAGCTTGTAGTCGAAGCCAATTCACAGCCCTACTACTGCTGTTGTAGTCTACCTGGCATAAAACATCATAGCTAATACTAGAAATACGTCAGCTTTAACTTCAGCGTATTCATCCGTTGATTCTCATCTTTGCAAGCTGCGTGATACGGCGAGGTGTTCCATATTCAATTGCATGCACATCTTGTAGACCTACTTACTGGTGTACGTGCGTGCACGACATACGCGTCAAGTGCCGAAGACGTGCTTGGCTTGCTTCTTGGCGGCCGGTATCGCTCGAAACCCAAGCACTACGCACCTACCAGGTACCAGTACCAGGAAGGGGGCTAGGAGATGCTGCATGGCTCCATATGCGTTATACTGCTCTGTCTCGAATATTTTTGGCTACAGGGGGTGTCGTCGCCCAAACGAAGTGAGTCGCACATTCATCCTCCAAAGCAACGATGTCGGATCACCACTTATACGGCGAGCTGTTTTAGCGGAAAGTGACAGGTCTGGTCTGGGCCACGAGAAATTACGTAACGCCCCCAGTCCCCCAATAACAAAAGACATACAATTTCTATACGAGACCCCTGCAGTTGTTTCCCCTCTGGCAGCCACGTTTGGACTTTGAGTTTGGGCTGTGGCACTACGACCTGCTGCGATAATGGTGATGCTGGCTTGGGCAGCCAAGAAGTCCAAACACTCTGGCGAGTTCGATAGATTCGACCTCTTCATCGACATCCCCGCTGGCCAAAAGGGCGTTTTCAAAAGTTGGCGTGGCAGTTGCCAGTCACACACCGGGTACATAATATACATACCAGTACCTGGTACTCATGTCATATATACGTGGTTCAAAAACACATACCAGTACAAAATACGAAAATAGTTTCTGCACGCTCTTGGATGCGCCATGTGATCCTACCGGGGATGTCTCTTGAACGTCCCCTGGTTTTGTGGCAATTACCCGCAACAGGCAAGGGCGGTAAGGAGGTCATATTTTCTATTTTCGCCAAAGAAAGGTCAAAACGACGTAAAAGCATGAGCTGTTACGAGTTACGACCTTGAATCGGACATCACTGGCTGCTCAAAAGTGCATGTGATCTACGATTTACAAGGGGTACAGAGTATAGCAAAGCTCACCACATGGCTTTCATGTCGGTATTAGAGTACCCGAGGTATATACAGTACGAATACCTCGCAACGTAAAATCGCATTGCACCCTACTGGGAGCCGATCGGATGCCATCCATGCAAGCGTAGCAGCACACCGTCGCTAACAACCCCGTTACAGCTCACCTACACATACCCGGCCAACGAATCGGCACCCGGCGATGCTGGTGTGCACCACCGGGATATGGTCAGCCAGCTCGGACTCGAATACGCTGTAGAAGTTCTCGCTGCCGCCTATAGAGCAGAGCGCGTAGCTGTTCGTGAGCTTGGAGAAGACGCCGATCTCGTTGGAGTTTTCGAACTGCGCGCGAGTCGCCATGGCTGTCGCTGTTGTTGCTGCTGTTGGCACTGTTGTTGTTGCCTGCTGTCTGCTGCTCTTGTTGTCTACTGTGTTGCAGCTGCTGCTCGTTATTGAAGGGCTGCAGGCCTCCGTCAGCAAGAAACTTGAATGGTACTCTCCGGTCTCTGGTCAGGCTCGCCAAAATGAAAGACTTACTGGCCTTCTCCTTTGTGCTATACAGGTGGCTGGGAATAGATCAACGTTGCGGTTGGACCACCTCTGTGCCTGGGAGGGCTGGTGGTGAGCTCTGCAGGTTGTGCAAAGCGAGAGCAGAAATCAGGGAACCTGTCTCAGAACGGTTCGTCTGGTGTGGGTTTGAGTGGCATTGGAAGGCCTTACCATGTAAGGATCAGGGGAAAATAAAATACGACGCACGAACCGCCGGTGGCACTACAATCGAGTAGTGCCAACCAGCACCCCTGCTGTACCATGGCCTCTAGGTCCCGAAAAAACCTTTCGTCGGAAGCCTCGAGGTCTAGGTCGACCACGACATCTCACTCGGGCGGCAGTAAGAAAAGGTTGGTGAAGTTGGGAGATGTTCAGGCCGCCATAAAGTCCGAGAAAAGCAACAAGAACGGAAAGAACGCTGCTGCTGCTGCTGCTGCTGCTGCTGTTGCTGCTGCTGCTTCTGCTGCTGCTGCTGTTGCTGCTGCTGCTGCTGCTGCTGCTGCCGCCGCCGCTGCTGCTGATGATCATCACGGCGCCAAGATCGCCGAGGCTGTAGAAGCCGAGCTCAAAGGACCAGACAACGACGGGGTCATCGATGGGCACGTCTACATTGACCCCGCTCCCCTGAAGTGGGGAATCTTCGAGGCCGTAGCGAAGACCAATGGGCAGCGGTGAGCGAGCGGTGCCACTTGACTCTTGAGTCTTGTTATAAGCGCAACCGACCTTCAAAATCCCGGTCTACGCGTGGTACTGGTACATCAGAAGTACATGACATACGAGCACACTACTCTAATGGTACATATTTTTTTCCTACACGCACACGCAACGGTGCAACTATGTCCGTAAATATAAAGACTCTTTTGTAATTTATTTGAATGTTGAAACGGTCCTTAAATACATAGCCGGACGTAGCGGTGTTCTCGAGTATCTCACGTCATATTCCCAGCTTTCCATCGTCTGCCGTCTGCAGCAGCAGCAGCATTCGTTCGTGGTACAATATGACATTTCCGATGCGGTTCATCGCGGTTCCCGAGGACTCAATGGGTGGCGGCCATGGAAATTGCGGAACCAAAATCGATACCTGGTAGACTTATTACCGCACAGCAGTACAGCAGTCCCAAGTATCTGGTACCAAGATACTTTACTCGTAGGTTGTGTGACTGCTGTCATGCATGTCCAAATACTACTCTGTCTCTCGAGACGTGTCCGAGTAACGCAGGTACCAGTACATCATGTACAACACAATCAGGCAATAGTACGAGTAGAGTACAGGATACTCCTACAGATGAGGCACCTGTACGTATCATATTATACGTACGTAGTTGTATATTATACTGCGCCTGTAACCTGTGGTATGCCGCTCTGGACGGAAATGTAAGGACCGTTGGGATTCAGACATGAAGGTTCAAACTGTCGTAGCTGTATATTAATACTGGTATTACTAGAGCTGTGAGTCGGCACGACTTGAGTCGCCAACTAGTTATTAGTCGGACTAATAGTTACTACGGGGGACCATAGTTAATAGGACCTACTGTAGACACAATATGACCTACTGTAGACACAATAGGACCTACTGTAGACACCAAAACCTATATATTTCCCAATTTTTGCAAACAATATTTGGTCCATAGCTAACAGGACCTACTTGTGTAGACACACTAGAACCTTCTGTAGACACCAAAACCTACATAATATTTCCCTATTTTTGCTAGCAATATTTGGTCCTATTTACTATGGCCCCCCCCGCAATAGGTCATGGGGGGGCGGATGGTTCGTCATGTTTTAAGGTCACACGCTATTTCTCAAAGTTCAATGTATAAGGCACAGAGCCCGCCAAGCGGGGGACCCTTACAAAAAAAAGAACGTGCACCTACCTATCGTAGCGTGGTGGCTATAACCAACCCTGACACTTGCTACTACCATATATATAGCCCTGGGGTGCAACTTATTTTTTCTACTTAGGTTCTTCACTTGGGGGGGGTGCTCTCTCTGTATGCTCTATGTGTACCCCATCCAAGAACCCCCAAGTTTTGATAAATACTCTACACGAGTATTTGTATTAGTTGTGAGCTTTTTTTTTTTAACCCCGGTGAAGCATCCCACGTGGCCTAATAGTGTACAGTACGCGACAGATGTTAAGAATCTCTTATTTTTTGCCAGACTGGGATTCTAATGTAAGACTGGGTGTGCTCCACACTAATTTCAGTACAAAGAGGTCAAATTCTTATGTTTCCCCCAAAGTTTTCAGCCTCAAATTCTTGATGATCAGATTCTTAACATCTGTCGCGTACTGTAGTACACAACCAACGAATTGCATTGTAAACCAAGAAAAAAAAGGAAGAATCCCGACGACTCTGGCTTAAGGAGCTCCGTCGTTTCTCAGCCACCTGCTCAGGTGCTACGTACGAGTCTCTCTATCGCAGCACACGTCCCCTGTTGGGCTGACACCACGGTGATATCCCTGTACCAGGTATATAATAGGACCCAGAGGTAGCGACCAAGCAAAGGATACGACGCCGGGTCTTACTATCAATCGGCTAGTCTCTCAGCTTTATACGAGTAGCAGCATCATATCATATATACCGGTATAGTACGAGTAATAGCATCAAGCTGCACGCCCGGTTACACGTATAATACCACACCCTGACTGGACAAAACAGATTCCAGTTCATTTTTTTTTTTTTTCCATCCCATTTTGTTTATCTTCCGTCTTTCTACTAACACTACTCCATCTCCCTCCCGAGTGGTAACTCAGATTCGGGGGGTCACTAAGCAGGCTCCCCCCCCCCTCCCCACGGCCACACCAGAAAACAAAGTAAATCATCGGTCGCTGTCGTCCATAAGCAAGAAGGTAGGCACAAGGTGCCGAAGTCCGTCTTACGAGCGGTTCTTGGAAGGATGCAGTTCACCCTTCATGCGACTCGCCGGAC
>JAYJME010004884.1:0-10552 GCA_036873775.1 Costaria costata
CCACGCAGCTTGCAAAGTTGAGATTCGACGAAATCCTCGATCTCACAGCTGACGTTTTTTTCTTTTATAACATATATAGTGCCGAGCACTGTTTATAAAGAATAATCAACGAATCCGGTGAAAGTATTGTTGTTGTTACAGAAGCTCGTACGTGTGTACCACAGGTACCAGTTGTGTACCTGCTGTGACCCAAAACGCTCAACTCAGCTCGCTCTGCGTAGCTCGTTATCTAGCTTTTGTCCCCACTCTACACGTACGTTGCACCCTCTTCGTATACCTGATTGCTTGCAGGCCCTTCCCACGCTTTTGTTATGGGTTGAGTGGATTGTCTTGTTTCGTCTCTCGAGCCGCGAGGACCGAGAGTCACAAGGTAAAACAAAAGGATACGATAGTATACGTGCCACAGAGCACAAGAAAAATTATTGTATATTTCCAGCAAGCTGCTGCTGCTCCAGAGCAGAGCAGCATCAGACAGCACAGCACACCACACCAGGGACAACTGCTGCTAGCAGCAGCAGCAAGCGCCAGCAGTAAATAGTGTATACTGTATCATACGACGCACGTAGTGTAGCCCTCCTTTGGTATGCAACCACGCGAGGCCTGACGCATACATCATGCTTGGTGCAGAGAGAGGTCACGAAAAATATATGATACCCTTCACTGAACAAAGAGCCGAAAACGTCTGATGTAAAAACCAAATGTATAATACAAACAGCAGCTACTACAGTAGTAATGCTGTATCGGTATAATAGTACTACTACTGTGTACAGTAGTACATACAGCACAGCAGAAGAAAACGAAGATACAGAGCAGGAAGCAGCACCACAACAACGGCATTATTACCGCAGCGGAAGCACAGCAACCATAGCAGCCTACTTGGGCATACATACGACGCCCGTCGCTCTCTCGTTCCCTACGTGAGCTGCGCGCGGCAATCTTTGGTTACAACACTGCAGTAAGTACCTCTGTTCTAGGGGAACGTGGAAGCCCACACACACGGGCCACCACCTCCTCAGCAGTTATTTGCGGATCATATGTATTTGTTGGATGCGCTCCATCGCCTATGCTACGGAGAAAACAGAGAGATGCATAATATGGGTGTGTCCTCCTTGTGGTTATGATCGGCTTGTGAGACCCAACGATACTAGGTTGCCATGCCGACCCTACGAAACAAGTGTTGCTCGCCGTGGCCCCCTTTCAATTCGTTGAATCGAGAAGAAGCACATCTAAGCCCTGGCAGATCCTCGATGTTGCAAATGAACCAGACCGATTTTCGAAAGAACATTTAAAAAAAACGAGTATTCTCCCACGCTGAATCAATCAATGGAGGACAGCCGCCATGAAGAAGAAAATTGATTTGAGCCAAAGTAAGGAGTCACCAAAATTTCTGACGTCTCTCCTCTTTGGAGCCCGATCGCCATTTTGGAGTGCTTCTCGCCTGTTGACACTCTTGTTCTGCTTGAAAAAAGGTATTCTTCGTTGAACGAATATCATGTTATACACCCATTCTGGCTGAAACCGGCCAAATCACTCAACCATGTTAGGGCCAGTCTTAACGAGGAACTTTAACATTGGGAATTGAATAAATATGTAACCTTCCGTAGGAATGTGGGGTTTGTGGAGACGTTTTGGAACTCGATATTTGGCACCAGTGTAGTTTATATGACTGGGAAAATAGAGCAAAGATACGCAGTCAGAGCTTCGACCCACGCGAGTTGCTGCGCCGGTCATAGACAGGCGAGAGCGGGTAGCTTCGTGGAAGGGAGCGAAAGGAGACAGCAGCGTGCCCAGTATCTTGTAGTTGATCGACTTTTTTTATCGACCTGCATGGCGGACGTAAACCCAGAAAGGGGAGAGGGGCACGCCATCGGCGGAGGCGACGAACTTGTAGACGTGGGCGACGGAAGCGGGGGGGGTGTTGGCCCTCTCGATCCCGCCCTAGCGTCAGGAGGCAATGGCCAAGCCGGCGTCGCAGGCAACGGTCTGGACGCCCCGGCCGTTGCAGGCAATTATCCAGCCATGGTGGCCGTGCTGCAGCAGGTGTTGACGACCCAACAGGTGATCGTGGCACGACTGGTTCACGTTGAAAGCCGTCAGGCCCAGCCTCAGCAACAACAGCAACCGCAGCAGCAGGGGGAGCAGCAGGTGCAGCAGCCGCAGCAGCATCTACCCCAGCAGTTGGGCGGTCCACCCCCGGGTGGCGCACCCGCGGGGGGGCTGTTGGGGCCGTGGGCGGGAGGGCCGATGGGAGGTCTGCCTCTCCCAGCGGCTGACGCCAACCAGCAGGCGGCGGTGAGCGCTGGTGTAAAGGAAAATGCCAAACAAGTGGCGGACCTGTGGAGGGCAAAAGAGGGGCCCAATTATTTTATCGCGCGAGGAGGTTTCAACTTGGGAGAAGAAACCAACCGCCCGCTACTGCTCCAGGTGCTCGACCAGGTGGCGACCGTCTCAGAAGTTGTCGCAAAGCAGCTCAAGACTCTGTCTGAGTTCGTGGTGGAAGATTTCCCCCCCCCCGTGCCAGCAGGGGAGACGCCGCTGGAGTTGGTCGCCGAAACCCGTTTCACCACTTTCATAGCTGCACTCATGGAGATGATCGAGTACGGCATGAAGGGAGCCCAGACCGTATGCACCACCAGGGTCGGTGCCTTGCGAACGGAACTGGAAGAGGTTCAACGCTTGGTTGAGATGTACCTGAGGCATCAGAATCACCATCTCGCGATCCATTCAGCAAAGGTATGCGAGGTGTTGTTAAGCGCCATGAACATCGGACTGAAGGAGGGGATGACCGCGTTCGCGGCGCAGGGAGGCGTCCTGTTCCGCAAGCACCCATACGCCACCCCTCCCACCGGCACAGGTCCTCCCATGACCACGCCGACTGTCACACGGCTGAGGGGGCTGGTGGAGGAAGGCGCCGGACCCTTTCTCATGGAGCGCAGGGAGAACTGGAGGCAGGCGCCCGGAAAGACAGCTGGTCCTAACGGGGGGGAAAGGAAGGGAGCCCCAGGCGTGGGAGGGCAGCGGGCGGTCCCCGCGCCGGGTCGGGCTGGAGCCGGAGGGGGGCCCAACCCATTCAAGACTCGTATGCAGGCGTGGCGCACGCCGGCGGGCGTTTGCGATTACACGTGGCGCGACGAGAGCTGTTACGGGGAAAACTGTTCGTTTGACCACAATCAAGTCGCCGGAGCGGCGTCGCCCGGGGCCGCAAAGCAGCAGCAGCAGCAGCAGCAGCAGCAAGCACAGCCGCCGCCCCCGCCGCCGCCTCCGCAACAGCAGCAGCTGCACCAGGTAGCGGCAGCAGGGGGGGGCGGAGCAAGGAGGAGGACACCGACCACTGAGCGTCACGCGTTTTAGCAGAAACTACGTGGCCAGCGGCAGGGGCGGAGCCCTCGCGGGGGGCGAAGCCGAACAGGGAAGTGGAAGCAACTGAAAGTACGGGCTCGGCCGTCAGGCGGGGCCAACAGAAGGGGGGGGGGCGATGAGCGGCGAACGGGGACCCTTCATACACGCAGTGAGGTCCGTGAGACTTCACTAGGTACCCTTGTTTCACGGTGAGACTCAGGTTCCGAGGACCATAAGCAGTGAAGCATAAAGCAGAATGTCAGAAGCAATGTATCAGCAGGGGTTGTTACAGCAGGAAGAAAACAGCACGCATGTAGGAGCACAGGGCAGCAGCACGCCCGACCAATCGCTCCATTCAGCCACGCATGATCGATCTCACCCCCCACCCCCCCGTCCCGAGAACGCACACGGAGGACCATTACCCGCGGACATAGGAGGGTGAGCAGATATATGTTTTCGAACAGACAGTGGTATGACATCGTGTATGCAGAAACAGCAAGACAGAACACCTCACGAATCAGTTTGTCAGCTCAACGTCGTGCACGCATCCGTGACAACTCAGAAGCAGGGAGTACTTGAAAAAAGAGACTCTAGGAAGAGCTTAACCCACCATTATAACGACAACTCGACCATTCAGCCTGAACAGAGGGTAAGATTACCCCACTTACTTGCGAATCGAGAAAATATCGTGTTCGCGGAAGGTTCAGAACAGCAGGCTTGGCGTGAGCAGAGGGCAAGATCACCCCCGTCCGCCGTAAACCGAGAAAGTACCGGCTACGCGGACGACTCACCCCACAGCACAGATCAGAAGGAGCAGAGGGGAAGATTGCCCCACTTCCTCGCGAATCGAGAAAGCATCGATCTCGCAGAAGGCTCAAACCAAGAGGGCTGTCCACCCGTTCAGTACAGCAGAAACTCCACAGCAGTAAAGAAGCAGTTAGGCCCCACCAACCAGTATGGGCGGGCTCCACACCAACCGCAACGCTTGGAGTACAGGCATAACGCAGAGAAGATAGGGTGGCCGAGCTGGCAAGGGCAAGTCACATCACCCGTGCAGCAGTCAGAAGATAGCACGTGCGTGTCAGTCGACGAGCGGGAGAGTAGCGGGTCAGCACGTTCACGGCTTCCCTATGGGGAGTTGCACAGTCGATCGAAAACAGACCGTATGGTACAGCAGTGGCACGCAGAAAAGGACAAGCTCGGAAAAAACGACCTCTATGTACAAGAAAGAGAAGACGTGCTCTATAAGATGGCCAGCATTTGCACAAGCATGGTGCGAGATAAGCAAGGAGTCGTGGGAGACGTAGTTCGAACAATAGGAGGATCTCTGGTAACACCACCGATAGACCCCGTTCACATACAGTGATACTTCGGGGATTGAAAGGCTTTGGGGCAGTGGATAGTCACAGGAGGGGTACCGGTGGACGTAGTAGCGACAGGCGTAGATCTCGAACGCGCGTTACAGTACGGCAACCACAGCAGTGTCACCTACCACCTGCCAGCAATCTGGAAAAAAACCGGGGAGGACGTAAGACGTCAAAAACTCTTGGTGATACAGAAGTCAGCCGTGCACGAAATGCCGGAGCTAAGAGTTTCTCCGTTGGCGGCGGTCGTGACACACAAGATTCGAATGATCGACGATTTCTCGTTCGAGGAGAAGAGCGGAGGGAAAAGGGGAGGTCTAAACAAAGACACTGACCCGGATTCTGTTCCCCAATGTCTGTGCGCAAGCGCTGCACACGTTTCTCGACGAACTTGTAGCACTGAGAAAAAAAATCCCGGAAAAAAGGATACTGATGAGCAAGGCCGACGTGTCCAGCGCTTTTCGGAACGTGCGGGAAGACCCGGGAAAAGTACACAATTTATGTCACACAGTCGGAGACTTGGGAGTGATTGGCGTTCGCTTGACGTTTGGGTGGTCGGGATCGCTGGGGTTCAGGGGCGATATGTCGGCGGCGGCCGAACACGCGCACTGCAACACCACGCTCGATTCAATCCAGCTATTAGACAAAGGAAAATAAATGATGCCTCACGTAAAGGTGGTGGATCCTTAGGAAGCTGGAAAACCTACGCCGGTTCCGCCGGACGCCAAAATCAGAGCGCACGGCGGGGGAGGAAAAATCGACAGATTTTTCACGACCGTGTACGTAGATGACTACATGTTGATCAGGGGACAACACTCATTCGATAACACCACCGCTCTAGTCGCATCGGCATCTCTATCTTCGGAGCACGTGCGAATGTTTGGACTGGGGGAGGAGGGAGAAACGCCCATTTTGGCCCCCAAAAAAGAACTGACTGGGATACCACGATCGACGCGTTAGGTTTCATTATTAACTCGCACACCATGAGAACCTTGTTGCCGCGCGAAAAGGTCGCCACCAAAAAAGATATGTTGTTGGTTCAGTGGCCCTCTCACCGAAGGCAAGCGAAGGCGAGGGAGGTTCTCAGCATGGCAGGGAAGTTGTGGAACCTCACGTACGTACGTAATACGGGTTGGCAGGTATTTTGTGTGGAGAATGCTGCGGCTGACCTAACCCTACACAACTCCACAACTCGAGCGGTAACAAAAACCAGAACTATACGGTAGAACTATTAATAGGCAGAGAGTTTCACGCCGACCTTCTCTTCTGGAAATGGGCGATATATCACGAGCTACTATCTGAGGGGGGATCGCTTAGCGTACCCTGCAACACTGCGATAAAACGACCCGCTAAAAGGCACTACCTTTCCGACACCAGTTTCGATGAAGTGGGCTGTTTCTGTGTACAGAGGGGGGTATTTTGGAGATACGACTTGACGCAAGAACCGGCCACGGAACTCAAAAGAAAAGCCGAAAATCGAGAGACATGTACCATCACCATCAACTTTTTAGAGCTACTGGGAATGGTCGTGACGGCGTGGATCATGCTTGAGCTCGTAGGAGACAGGCCGGAGGTGGAAGGGGACCCGATTATGATGCGCGGGGATAGCATGGCGGCATTGTCGTGGTCGGAAAGTGCGTTGGGGCGAGGGACAAAAGGGCATGCTTACACATGAGAATGCTCGGGCGTCTCGAAGTCACGGGGGGTTGGAACCACACTGCAAAACAAATTCCGGGCGTACAGAACACTCTTGCCGACAGACTCGCGCGCCGGCCTCGGTCGATCTTGGCAGACAAGGTCAGAGAGGTCATCCACTCGAGCGATTGGTAAGAAATAGACATCGGAAAGCGAGGCACGGGGATTTTCAATACTGTGCTTCAGACAAAAAAGCATCCTCAGCAAGCATGACGACCTTCTCTGGAATCTTATCATGGACCGAGCAGAACTCGGTTGATCCGCGGGCACTGTATCGCATGTCTCTCGCTTATATTACGGCATGCATACTGTACGCTTACGGACTCCTCAGAAACAGGGGACAGCAAGGGAGGAAAGAAGGAAGAGGTGGCGCGTTTGGTGGAAACGCTAGCAATTGGTTCAGTCGGGAATAGTACTCAGAAAAACTACTTAGCGAAGTGGAGCACTTGGGTCAAAGAGAGAAAGGCACAGAGTAAAGGGCCGTGGTTGCATAGACCCAACGATCCTAATGTAGCGTTGATTGATCTGCTTGAATTCATGGCGTCTCGTTGCTTCGTGCACAATAACCAGCAGTCGACTGCCCGAAGCTACTTAGCAGCAATCAACTCTTGCCACAAAATGTTCGCGGGATGGGAAGTGCCGATGTCGCATTGCATGATCGTGACTGTGGGAAAGGGGATAGACAGGGCGCACGGCATGTCTCAAAAGCAAGCACGAGTGAGATTGCCGTTAACGTGGTCTCTGCTATCGCAGAGGCGTCAGGTAGTGGCACGCAGGGATGACGGAGGATATGTGATGTGGCTAGGACTTGCGTTGTCCTATTTTCTCTTGTGTAGAGCGTCAGAGTTGTGGGCATACGCGAATGGCCAGGTCCATCCCGATTTTTGCTTGACGCGGAACTGCCTTACTCTATTTCACAAGGGAGTCCAAGTTGCCTTCGAGAACAGATCGACTGCTTCGGCAGTGCAGGTAAGATGTGTGGCGTCGAAGAGCGACCAAAAGAGAACCGAGCGCACCATCGCGCGAACGCGGCTCACGGACGAGAGGGAGACGGGGGGGACGTCGATGGGAGCTTTTGAAGCCCTGCTGGAACTGCTCAACTTGCGCCCCCAGCGCCTATGGGGGTCGCCGTTGACGGTCAGGGGCACGTCGCTCGGTTGGAAAGTGTTCACTAGGACGGTAGCAGTCACGGAATTGCGGCTGATGGTAGGAAACAGCGGTAGAGACCCCATGCAGTTCGCGTTGCACTCGGGAAGAATCGGGGGGGCAACCCAGTTAGCGGCGCAAGGGATTTCGGAGTTTCAGATTCAACGCGCAGGACGGTGGAAGTCCAGGGCTTTTATGACGTACGTGAGAGAGGCAGGGGAAGGAGCAAGCTCGGTCTCCGCCGTACTTGCAAAATCGTAGAATAGCAACTAACTGCTGTAGGATGGAATGACGTTGTAGCCTCAGGCTGGCCTTATGGTGTGAGTGTTTGATAGCCCCGCAGAAAAAGCGGGGCTATCAGAGTTCGCGTTAGCCTGATTCATAAACGTTATGGGGGTTTCCATAAGAGGTAGACGGGGGGATAAGAACGGGGCACCTCACAGTGTGGCCGCTCGTATCATATTTGGATTGTACTATATATACTTGAATTTTTGCATGATAGGGAAGAGATCTACAGGTGAAAAATTAATCCAGAATTCTTGAGCCATAACAAACAAAAAAAACGGTTTGACCGGTTCTTCATTCTTGAGAATACCGCCTCCTATCCGGTTTTCGGATTTTCGAAAACGCTGCCCGGTGCCCACTCTTGTCTGGTGGATTAACCCCAAACCCGGTAAGGATAAAAAGGTCGATTTAGCGAGTTCGAGACCCAACTACCATAACCCCCGCAGCCCCACAGGTATCTGACTCTATTCCCCTCAAAAAAGACTACGTATCCTTTTATGTACCATTCATGAAATCGTAAATGCCCACGCCCAACCTTTGTACACTTCCCGAGTCCCATGAATGTTAGATATTCTTCCCCTTAACAAGGACTATACATCCCCCCATGAGGTTATACAAAACACGTATTAATGATACGCGCGAGATCGACGTATCCCACGCAGCGTGCAAAGTTGAGTTTTGACGAAATTCTCGATCTCACAGCTGACGTTTATTTCTTCTATAATTGTGGGCCATGTTTGTTGCGTGAAATGTTAGCTTGCAGAAAGCGCCTACGTACTGATAGCGTACGGGATATACCACGGGCGGTGTGTACGCATCATTCGACGATATTTTTTTTTCCGGGGGGGAAAAGGCTTCAAACCAAAAATTCTCACGACAAAAATGAATGAACGCACCGCAGTGGGGAGAGGGGAGAGGAGTGCCAATCATGTCACCCCGGATCTGAGTTAAGGAGAGGAGGGAGCCAGAGACTCTAACGGCAACGATAGTAGGACCGATGCTACCGTGGGGTGGTGGTCACCGTTAGGTCCGTATTCTCTCAGCCGATTAGTGTGCCACTCCGACGAGTGACTACGTTACCTATTGTTTAGCTCTTACCACTCCAAAACTGAATTCAGCCTGTGATTCCGGGTGATCTGTCCCCCAAAACCTGTGGCGGTTGCGGTTCTAAAATTAAGCGTTTACTGTATGTGCTGTTTCTGGTATGATATGCAGCACATGCATTTTGATTTCTTCGCGATACACACCAACTTGGGCTTTTTCGTTTGCTACATCACCGTACCACCCCGTCAAAGCATAAACTTCAAAGGAGCAAAACATTGTAAGAGGGGTGTAATGAAATGACCCGTGATAATGGTGGAGTGGCCCAAACGCGGTAGGTATACTGTACTGTAGTGAAAATGAGGGTGGCCCCGCTGCCGTAGTACCAGTTATCGGGGGAAAAAAACAGGAACGCGCCGAGCCGCGCTGCGGTACATAATAGGGAGTCGTTTTACGATAGCCCCTCCCCAACATGTTTCTTTTTAAGAAATCGCCGGTTCTGGAACCAGCTCCCGGCCGCATCTATCTCCTGAAATACGGTGCCTCTTGCCACCCCGACATCATCGTTCGATGGCACTTTGTAAACGAAACAAAATGTGCAAGATATATGTTTTTAATAGCATCCCTCTTCGTGTCGAGCAGCCCTTCTGAGCCGAAACCTAGTTTCGTTCGGCCTGATACGGGGGCGCTCCTGAACTGAAACGTTTTTGTAACGAACTGCCCCCGACATCATCCATAGATACCGACGGTGGAGATACACAGACAGAGGGGGCGGCACCTAACCTGTTTCCGGGGACCGTTTCTGTACTTCACCCACAAAAACCGACTTGTTCAAGAACATTGTACACTTCAACCCCCCCCCCACCCCCCCAGTTTCTATGCTGCCTCCTGCGGGTATAACCCGATACACAAAATCCTCCTATGGATTCCTGGCGGGCTGTAACAAAATAAAAACGAACGGGTGATATTACAACGTTTGTTGGGGTAGTTACTATCGGTTGAGAAGCCCGGTCAATTTCCCAGTGACATATTGGCCAGAAAGTGTTACGGTGCACCTTCGGTACCGGGCGTCCGATGGGCGTTTTACTGTTATCTTGAGTTTGCAATTACGGGGGACCATACTAGTTAACACTTAGAACCCACGATGCACACAAGAACCGATCTATATGCCCTTCCGTTTTTCTGTGAACAGTGGCCCATGGGAATGTGTATTGGACTTTGCTTACATGTTTGTTAACGCCGAGGTGTTCCATAAGGTACAGAGCTCTTGAAGCGAGGAGCGCCATCAACTTCTACCTGGTAAGTGCTACTCACAACACGGCACGCGTCTGCCATGCGGTTCGTACTTGATTTTCCATGAGGCTTCATGACGTGTGTCATGGGGTGCTCCACACGTGGACCATGAGGTTACCTCATCAAGTGCCATTGCGGTGCCAGCAGGTGCTGTGAGGCTTCAATACGGTGCCAGGAGGCTTCACGGAGTACCGTCGGGTAAAATAAAGTACCGAAAGGGTTGGTAAGAACGCCAAGAGGGGCCACGAGATTTCATGAAATGTGACGTGAGGCCATGGAAGTCCAATTCCGCCATCGTGCACGCCGGACTCGGCTATTCGGGGGGGGGGGGGGGCGTACGCATTTGTTGCTTGCCTTTGTCATTTGACCATTGACCACGCCTCCCTTTC
>JAYJME010004885.1:0-10551 GCA_036873775.1 Costaria costata
TCAGAAGTAGTGGCGACCGTCGATCGGTCGCTCGGGACCGTCCTGTCCTTGTTCGACGAGTTTACTCTCCGCGCTGCTGTATCATGTACCAGGGGTGTCATAAAAACAACAACACAAAACAACGAAACTACTAAATGGTAACACCTAGGGAACAGCAGGGCAATGATTGCCCTGCTCTACAGTAAGGATAAGGATAGGGATATCGCGTGCTGCTACTCATTGTTAAACACCTATTTAGGCCACCATGGGATTGCTCATTGCCTTAGGCGTGAATTTTTCTCCAAGTAAGTACTGTAGTCGGCTTTTGGGTTAGTTTATATATTTATATATTTATACCTGTATACGTTTATAGTTAACACCTAGGGAATAGGTACAATATAGATCTCCTCAAGTGAGGAGCCTCAGAAAATGAAGAGCACAAAAATCATATCATCATACGATTACTACTATTACTGATTACTACTATTACTACTATTACTACAGTACTACTGTTACTACTATTGCTACTATTAGTAGCATGTGTAGGGTCTTAAGTAAGAGCCAAAATGTCTGGTCACAACCTGTCCCCGCCAGTCGTTTCGGCGTGATGCAGTGCGGTCTAAAGTCCGATTGCTAATGCGCATGCAGTTCATGCAGTCATACAGCTCACGCAGCTCTGCAGCTCATCATGCAGCCCATGCACAGCTTATGCAGCCCATGCAGCTCATCATGCAGCACATGCAGCTCATGCACAGCATGCATCTCATCATGCAGCTCGTACAGCTTATGCAGCTAATGCGTATCATGCAGCGGTCGATGTTACATGTGCTACTGCTGCCATGGTGTGTGTCGTGCGCATGCCGATTTGAAGCTCCCCGATCCCATTCGATGCGATAATAGCGTAATATTATAACATCTTCACCAAATATAGAACTACTACGTAATGCTACATAATAATACAGTATGCAGACAGTACGTCATACCGGTACAAAAGTAGGATGCGCCCAATATTTGCCCCCACTAGAACGGGGAACAGAGCTAAAGCAAGCCGTACTTAAAAAACTGTGTGGGGCCAAGTAATAGTTGTAAATGCCAAAAACTACAAGTTACAAGTTACAAATTTCAAGTTACAACTGTACAGACTGCAAATCACCCCTACCAATAAAAATATGATATTCCTATCGAACATCGTCTACTGTAACAACAGGGAGGGCTGCCTCTGTCATTGCTCATCCATCTTTCGAAACCAATCACCAAGCCAAATCACTATTAATAGTCAAAACGTTCCGAATTTTTTCACGGCTAAATATACCACGACGGTAAAAATGACATCAGGACTACGGGTGAAGTCACAGTTGTCCCACGTCCAGTTGTGTCAAGCAGGTTTTCAATCAATCTAAACTCTAAACCCTTCGTTACTCGGATATTCGCTCCGCTGTATCCCACAACCCCCTCCCGTGAGGGATAAAAACGTCAGGCAAATGTCAGACAATCCGGAGACGCACATACCAGGCAACGTTTACCCCGCCACCTGACTGACGCAATCATAGCTTCAATCGCATCTTACAATTGTATTATGAACCACATCTAACTTCAAAGGTTCAGTCATATCTTCATTCATAGCTTCAATCGAATCTTCAATCACATCTTCAACTACATATTAAAGCAAAGCTGCAACCATAGCTTCAACCAATCTTTCAATCAATCTTCAATCAATATTCAAGCATACCTGGTACCTTCAATCATACCTTCAGTCACATCATCAATCATATCTATATCTTCAACAGCCTTCAATCATGTCTTCAAATCATGCCTGCAATGTCTTCAATCGCGTCTCCAATGCTGTCGCCACGGCCGTTGACTGTTCAAGAGCGAAAACCAAAACGGTACGCCACCCTCCACTCTACGAACCCCCCGAATACACGTTCAGACACGGGCTGCTCAACAAACAAAGCTCCGATGAATCCATCAATCAGGGTATCGCCTCCGGAGAGCAAATGTGGCGATCGTCACGCACAATAGACAAGGTCGCCAAAGCCATCCATGCGGTAACGTGGTTGAGGGTACCGGTAGGAGCGGACGATCAGTCGCTGCATCCGCTCGCTGCATCCAGTTCCAATAAACTGTTTTTGGAGGGGCGAGCCAGCGCCATTTCGCTCTTACACACCTGGCCAACGGAACGCAAGGGTGGGAAATTAAAACTACGAAATCTTCAATGACGCCGACATATTGGCCGACGATAAGACGAACTACAAAGTATACACACGTACACACGTACCAGGTGGGTATCAATAGTAGTGCAGGGTTGTGCGACCGGCGGTCGGAGTTTCGTCGCACTCCAATAGTACGTTAGTAGCGGCATAAACCAACGACGACCAATGGGAGTTGTGGTCAGTGAGATCGCGCCGGTGCTTCTGTATTTTGCCAAGCTAGTAACAGTAGGGCGGGGATGGGCCACCAAACATTTTAGTTCTCAGGTGCCTGACATTAATGCATACTTCGTACCACACCTCACCCAAAACACAAGTTTAGGAACATTGTGCGCTCAAGCCGATGAACAACCCCAATGGCCAGGCAACACGTACAGCTACTGTAACCCTTTCTCAGGAAGCGTTGGCCTACTGTAGGCATTGCACGGTTGTACACCAGACCAAAACTTCAGACTGCTCGGGAGCTTCCGGGCTACAGACGACCTTTCGCTGTAGTATATTCCGGCCTAGGCAGACAGAAGAATGCACAAGCGCAACTGCTGAGCTTCACGGAAAGTCTAAACAACCTCGAAGACAACCCACAATACTTCCGGCCTATGCCTTTCACTACAGCAAAAAAAACAATCTACACTGAACCCAAGTAGTTTGCCCAAAACAACATGGGTGCAGTTGGCAAGGGGATAACTCACCCGTGCTGGTATCGGCTTCAGATCTGAGGGAGCTCCAATCAGCGGGAGGGGGGCGGGGTCACGGTGGGGCCGAGGTCGTACCCCCCCCCCCTCTCCGCCGAAATCGGAGTGGTGTTGGAAGGCAAGGAGTTACGCGGCATGTCACCCTGGGGACACCGTCCCTCCAGCGCCTGTCTCTGCCCCTGCCTGCTGTACGACAGGTGCGACTGGTAAACGTGGCCATCCCAGGCCATCCCCTCGCACGGGGTGTCGACAGCAAGGGCCACCGGGACGGTGTGGATGGCGAAGTCGCGCGGGCTCCCACGTGCGCCGTTGCCGTTATCGACCCCGGACCGACGAGCCGGAGCATCGGGCCAACGCCTTTCGCTGCAAGGCTCACCGTCTTTCCCCTGCCCCTTCTCCTCGCTGAGTCGAAAGGACTTCCGCTTCGAGAACGGCTCTTTTCGGCTGATCTCTCGTCGTACGCTCTGCGTTTCGCGATAGTCGCGCTGCTCACCGTACCCTCCGTGGTGGCTCGAACTGGGGGGAGGGTAGGATACCGGCGAGGCTAGGTAGCGATCTTCGTCGAAAACCCCAGCGCGCAAGTCCGAGGTGCTAAACGGAGCAATCGGTGCTCGGAACGGTCCCTTTTTGACGCGGTGGCCGTCGCGACCGTCGCGACCGTCGCGCCTCTCCTTCTCCCTCTCCCCCTGCCAGTTGCTCGCGTTTTTCGAGCTGCTTGCGCTGCTCCCGCGGCTCACACAACCTTCAGAGAAATAGGCCGTCCGGACCCCGTTAGAGAAACGCTTCGGTTCGTGAAAACCTTGCTCGGCGAGGCTGGGCCGTTTCAGCGCCGTTCTTGTAGGAATCGCATTGATGTTGACACCAGTGGCACCACATCTTCCTGGGTGTCTACTGCCGGCGGCGATGGTGCCGGTGGTGTCGATGTCGGCGATGGTGCCACTTCGGGCGGTGGTGCCGCGGTCGGGCACAAAGGGGACGCTAGTCCACCGCTGCTGCTGGCCCGTGCCCGAGCGAGCCATCTGCCGCGCCGAAACGTTGCTTCCCTTGCTGCACTGCCACTTTGACACGCGAAAGCCAGCGCCGCCGCCGCCGCCGCCGCCGCCGCCGCCGCGGCTGCCACCGTTTTCGACCATTGCTACCGAGCAGGACACTCCTGGACCACCTCTGCCCACGCCCCCGCCCCCGCCGCTGCTCCCGTTCCCGCCAACGCCAACGCCGCTGTTGTACCCTGCTCTACTCGGGGCAGTTCCAAACCTGGAGGGTGGGGCTGGTGTAGCGTTATATAGACGCCGATCTCTGTCAACCGCCACCACCGTCCTCGCGCGCTGAGCATAAATATCGTCAGATCGATGCCCCGCGGCAATTTGCTCGAACCCAATCTCCTGGCTCAAGTGGTGGTATGTCCCCGCATCCAAATCGCGCTCACTCCTGCCCACCGCGGTTGCATTTCCTCTGCCGTGCGTAATGCTGCTCTCCGGTCGAACAGGCCCTGCAGAGCTCAAGGTCGTGTTAACCCTTGCGTCTAAATCGCGCCCACCACCGCTCCCCGCAGCTGTCGTTCCCCCGCCATGCGTAGCGCTGCTGCCCGGTCGAACCAGTACTGGAGAGCTCGACTTCTCGACTCTCCCATCCAAATCTCGCCCACCGCCGCTCCCCGCAGTTGTCGCTCCCCCGCCATGCGTAGCGCTGCTGCCCGGTCGAACTAGTGCTGGAGAGCTCGACTTGTCGATAATCCTCGCATCCAAATCTCGCCCACCGCCGCTCCCTGCAGTTATCGTTGTCGCCCCCCTGCTATGCGTAGCGTTGCTGGTGGTGGTGGCGCTGCTGGGGGTGGCGCTGGGGGTGGTGCTAGGGGAGCTGGTGGTGCTGCTGCCCAGCCCGTCCCGTGCCGCAGAGGGCCATTGTTGGGCGATGCAACGTTTCGAACCCCCGCCAGAATCGACGAGCGCCTCTGAATCTGCAGGGAACCTCCTTGTGCTGCAGGATAGGCTATTGTTAGAAGTGTTTGTACCCGACACGCCCGGATCGGAGATAGTGGTTGGTCGCCGGGGAGGGCTCTCCTCGTTTTTCAGCTCAGCTCTCGTTGGAGGTGATGGCCGTAGGGTGATGTCCCTGGGCGTATTTCCGGCGGAAGCCTCGTAGGAGGATCCATAATTCGGGTCTGCAGCAGCAACAAAAAAACAAAAAACAAAAACATGTGTTGTTTGACGGTGGATGAACGGGCATGGTTGAGATGTTAGGGATAGTGAGCGGGCCAGTCATTGTCTGTTAGCGCACGTACGCAGGGCTCTGAAGAAAATTGGTTCAGGAAGAACGAGAAGGCACTAACCTGTACGCGGTGTAAACTACTACGAATATCACACTCTAAAAGGTACATGTAGGGGGTGTAAATTAGCGCACAGTGGGCACTATCAATAAGCACCCACCATAATGTGTCAACTGCCAAATACGCCCAATGCAGTTTTAGACCTGCACATCGTGATGTTGATGGAAGGTGGGAGGATACAGATATTCTACTTCTCTGTGGTACAATAAACGGTTCGACATCTATACCAGCGGGGATACCATAACATAGCGCTAACTCAAGACAAACTACTTGAAATTGATTCGGCTAAAATACTTGGAAATAGAGTCGGCTAAATTACTTGAAAATTGAGTCGGACGCCCTATATACTACACTTCGTACTGAAATGATACACCCTATACTAGTATAGTACGACAGTACGATAGCACGATAGTGCCGTGGTGCGATAACACGATAGTGCGACGAGATTGGCTATAACGGGTAAATTAGAATTACTTAAATAATGGTACCCAGTTCAAACTATTTATTCAGTGTTTATCTTCCTTGTGGGCGCGTACTGCTTTATGCTTGCACCAAGGGCCAAGCGCTGTGAGGTGTTCGGCGAGTCCCATGAAGGGTAAACTGCATCCTGCTGAGAACCGCTTGTAAGACGGATTTCGGCACCTTGACACCTTGCGCCTACTTTCTTGCCATACGTAGGGGGGGCGAGAATGTGTCGGCGGGAGTTTCGCGTGGTGGTGGGCCCCGACACAATAGGGTTAGGGTTAAGGCGAGCCTTTTCAGCCATCGTATACAGCTCCGCGCAGGAACACGACACGTCGTAAACGACAAACGACGATGGGGACCACTGCGAAAAAGGAAAGGGGGCTGGCTGCCAGAACAGCACCACCTTCTCCGTTGAATACTTGAGAGTAGGGCCAACGGCCGAGGGTGCCGAGCAGTCGGTGGCCGTAATGGCGGTTCGGGAGGTCTGCAGTGTAGTTATATGAGAGCACTGGGCCACCGCTGGTGCACGGTTCGAGTCCGGCCCCACTGATCCTGGCCCGGCCAAACCATCGCCCTTTTCCTCTGACACTTTCCTCTGGCACTTGCCTCTGGTACTTACTTGCCTCTGGTACTTGCCTCTGGTACCGACGAAGCCATGTGTGATAATATGTGATAAGGTGTGATAAAGTGTGATAAGGTGTGATAACGTGTGATAAGACAAGCCTGTGTGTGACAATACAGGGTGGGGGACACGAGGTATCCCCTGGCAGGTTTGGCTATTGAGCAGGTTCACGTTGTTACTCACGTGTGTTGATTGATGCTGATGCTCAGGTATAGAAGAGATACAACAAGAGCAGCTGCAATCCATTAAAAGTCACGATAGAAGACTAAAACCGAGAGGGCTCGACAACCTCGCCCTGAACCCGTGTCTTTCCTATCCAGGTAGGTATGCCTCTCGCGTAATACGAATACGATCCCGTAGGTATTTACTACTGGTAGCTAATTAACCGCCAAACGAAGAAGTGCCTTGACATATGAGTTCACCAAGATTGGGCGATATTTTTAGAAACTGCTTGTACTAATCTCCGCAAGCCGCGTGGGCGTGCGTGTGGAACTATTAAGAAGTTTGAATAATGTGCCAGATCCAAAACAAGAGTTTAGATACCAGGTAAACTGGAAGAACGCCTCTTTTTCTGAAATAAGCATACCCGTGAACGTAAAATGAATTAACTGAGGGTGGAGCTCCGGATCGCCCGCAAGAACACCGCCAGATCCTGGTACGCCCTAGTAATTGGTAGAGTATGCTACTCCCGTTCGTTGAAGGCGTTCCGAGCGATCTTTGGTGAGGTGGGAGGGTAAAAATAAATTACCGGCCGTATAATAGTATAACAGCGCCTGTGGTCATTAGGGTTAGCATTAATACTGTTAATACTATTTATACTCATAATACTGCTATCATACTAACTGCTGTGTGTAATACTTCTGGAACGATAAAATAAACAGACGAATACGTACAATACGACACTACAAGAACTACAGTAATAACTAGCAGTTCAGCAGAGACCCGTGTAGTGGCTGGGACAGCACCGGAAAATTCCTATGTACGTCAGGTATGATATGCCAGGTACGATATACCAGGTATGATGTATGATAGAATACGTATGATACTCCTACGAAAGGAAAATAAGAATGCCTATCACTCTGCAGGTCCGCAGGGCAGAGTACAGCTGGTACCAGGTATACAGTTTACAGACTCTGAGGTCCAGAGATCATCCTTTGCTATCCTATACCATGACTAGGATACCAGGAACAGCAGTTCAGTAGGTCAACATGTGAACAACGATGATCGAATACTGATGTGTGAAGCGTGAGGTGGGTGGGAATTTTTAAAAGTGGAAAGGGCAACCATATGGAGCCCGTATGAACAACCAAACCGCAGATGGGGTAGAGGGTCCACAATCCACAACCGCGGCCAATGTATGTAGTTTACAGTAGGCAACGCATGTTAATAATCCCATATTTTGGCTCAGACTCGCGGTTTATTTTCTCTCCGATTTGAGCAGAAATGCTCAAATCCAATTTCTTATTGTGCGAAGAGGTGTAAAATGCGAAATTCTTAAAAGTCAAATAATGATTTTGCAAAGGCGTGCAATGCGACATTTTTTTAGCGAGCGGTTGTCAAGACACGGTTTTCACCACATGACAGTAGGCTGAGCCTCCGTAGGCTCTGTTTTTCCCATCCTTTTCGACTCCAAAACAAAACCGTCCTTTTCGAATAATCTGCTAAACTTTCGAAAAATCTATTTTCCGCTGTTTTCGGCTCGACGTGTGACAATTTCGGCCTCAAAACAAAAAATCGGCCGCCTCCAAAATACAAGTTTTCGGCTATGTCGCTACGTCGGCTCTGATTAATTACCGTATGAAGCTCGGCTCGCTCACTCCGAAAAGAATCCCTCTATTCCGGGTAAGACACTGCTCGACATGTTCGTAGCGTCGCCGGTTGGTGTGCGTGTGTGCGTGCATATACTCTGATACTGTACTGCACTACTCCTGCACTGCTGCTGCTTGTGAAGGTGTTACGTACTGAGCTATAGGGGTACAAGATCAATCAGCTTCCCGGCTCAGGGTAATCCTCAGGGTAATCCTTATAACTTATAACACTCTCTCCCCCCCTCTGAACGGCGGGGTCTGGTGTCTTTGGGACGTAACGGTACCGATATACGGCCGTACGCGGACCTGCCCGCTTCGTTTCAGTACGTGGGCCAGGGAGACATGTTTTTTAGAGACACACGCGCAAGCATTCTTTTCGATAAAATAAATGTACGAAGCGAGATTCGAACCCGCGTCCTGCCCCTCGACGAGCCAAATGTGAACGTATTATTGTACCCACTGAGCTGTAAGGGGTACAAGATCGATCAGTTGCCCGGTTCAGGGTAATCCTTATAACATGCCGCAGGGGCTAAGAGCTGGTTCAAGCAAAATGCCCCAAATTGTGTCCGCCACGAATTCCGTATGTACCAGGTACTATTCACTCGAATGTTACAGTACGCGCGATCGAAGTATCCCACGCAGCTTGCAAAGTTGAGATAAAATCCTCGATCTCACAGCTGACGTTTTTTTCTTTTATAATATTGGTATCGTAATGACCGCCATGAACAGCGGACGAGGGTGACAATTTTTGCATTTGTTGAGGAGCCAGGGCTTGCGCTATATAACGACATCAACAGCAGGCCTTAAAAAAACACGAAAATGGTCGGGCGTTTCCGTCGGAAGAATCACATTAAAAAAAAGTTTTTTCGAAAGGAGCCGGTTCCAGGTACTGCAAGGGATTGCCGTCAATCGTTGCAAGCAAATAGTAGAAGGATTGACTGCTGAAGACCAGAATCAAGTCATAGTTAACGCGAAAAATCGATCCTACACTGAAACTATAAGTAAATACCTGGCCACGCCGTAAAGATTGCAGTTTTAGTTTCATCACACAAACTTGACGCCGTTTTTTGGAGATAGATCCTGAATTTTACACATGTGCTATATGAGCCCCTGTCGGCCCTTTAACGAATGGTATTTTGTTTTGTTTTGTTTTGTTTTTCGCCAGATATTTGGGATTCCTTTAAGGCCCAAATACATATAACGTGAACAACCAACTATCATATCTGTCGAAAAAAACGACAAGCACACACCCACGGTTAGTTAACGGGTCGACAGGGGCTCATAGAACACGTGCGTGCAAATTTTCAGGATATATCTAAAAAAACGGCGTAAAATTCCGATGCCTAAAAAAAAAGGGTCGTTTAGCTTAAACCAGCCTGGAGATGTTCGTACTGTTGTTGTGCCTAGTATTATGATCAAGGTGGGGACACGAGAGTCCTGGCGACGACGCCAATTCTTATTTTTAAGGTGGGAACACGAAGTATCCCCTGCAGGTTTGCCTAAGAGCGTGTCGCGTTGCCACTCACGTGTGTTGATTGTTCAGAGAGATAGAAGAAGATAACCATTATTCCGTTCCGTCGCGATGAGACTAAACGAGGGCTCGTTGCGTCGCCCTTTGTGAACCCCTGTTTTCCTATCCAGACATGCCTCCCAAGAAATACGAATACGATCCCGTAGGTAATTACTGCGTAATTACCTTCTACCAAAGCAGTACCACAACGTTTTAATAGGTTGCGTGCAGCGTGGTGCTTGGCTCCAAAACCCCGTGTTTCCGTCTAATTTTAGTAGGAAGGCGAACAAAATCGGCTGAATAGGCCCCAAAAATCGGCTCAAAATCGGATTTTGATCTAAAAAAGACCCTGACACTCGACTCCGACAACCGTAATCTGCATTTTCCGCTAAAACCAGTCCATGTACGGAGGCTCAGCCTACATGGCAGCCATCGCTCATAAGCTACAACATAATCATTGTAAACGATGCTCTTTGTGACTGAAAGCATTAAGTTGATCTTGCCCACTTTCAACGACCCCCTTACCGTTTGGTACTCAACTGTGCACCGGAACAGCCACTCAATGGACATGGTCTTACATCTTACGTTAGGCATGTACTGTAGTACTCTGCTGTACGATAGCAGCAAGCAGTATACCACCACCGCACTGATTATATCCGCAGCGGAAAAAAATGAAAAAATAAATGATCATATCATACGAGTACTACTGTTGTTGCGACATTTGGTACCTGGTGCCGTACAGTACGCGACCGCAGTTAAGAAACTCCTATTTTGGCTAAGGCTCGCGGCTTATTGTGATCTCAGCGTTGAGCGTGAGCTCTTGAAGGATATTGTATACCAGGTAGGATTTAGAGAGCTCTTGAAGGCTATTGTATAGGATTTAGAGTAGCGTTCCTCGCTGAGCACAAATGCTTAGCTGTAAATTCTTATTTTTCGAAA
>JAYJME010004886.1:0-10550 GCA_036873775.1 Costaria costata
GTTGGGTGAACTGCGGGCCTCTGTTATTCGAATCCTTGAATCTGTCTGTCAAAAACAAGTTCGACAGCATGGTCGATGATCTGGCGCGCGTTGTGCAGCAGCACATCAAAGAGGAAGTCCAACATATCGTGGAGGACCGGTTGGGTGAACTGCGGGCCTCTGTTATTCGAATCCTTGAATCTGGGTACACTCTCGTAAAAAGTGAGCGCATACCTGGTACCAGTATGCTGTATGAATACGTGTACATTTTAAGATATATAGTTCGGAGGATGTAGACAGAAAGTTGAACCGCCAGAGTAGACAAAACATTGTGTGATACTGTACAATAGATACTTCGCGTATCTGGTTCCAACAAGCGCTGGTGATCGTTAATTAACAACTGGGACACCACACCGTCCTTCACATCCTCATCATCAGTGCAGCCCTGGACTGCCTGACCGCAGCTTCGCGCGCTAGCCTCTAAAGCCCGTCATCGGCCAGGCGTCTGAGAACGGTCTTCGTCTCACGACTTGAGGACTGTTATCACCAGACGATTTGTATAAAAACTAACTGGTTATCAGCCTACGGAGAGGGCACGTTGACCATTACGCAAAAGTATTACGTCCACAATATTCTGGAAAGGTACGGGATGCTGGATTGCAACCCCGTGCACACACCAGGATAAGGACCAGAATTGTCCAAGGAACAGCCGGAAAATCAGTTTCTCGGGGCGTCAAACTCTACAAAGCTATCGTGGGATCGGTACTTTATCTTGCACAGGTCACACGTTACGACATCTGCTATGTGGTCAATCAGCTGACCAGAGCGTGCAGCAAGCCAGCAATGATACACATGACAGCTGCCAAACACCTGCTTCGGTACCTAAAAGGCTCGCTGGATCTGGCCATCATCTACAAGAAGGGACAGTTCACCATGCACGGGTACACCGATACTTCGTTCGCAGCAAACCCGGATAACAGGAAGTCAACCACAAGCTACATATTTCTCCTTGGTGGGGCGCCCATCAGTTTTGGAGCAAAGACGCAGACTCTGACTGCGCAATCAAGATTTGAGGCCGAGCTGATGGCCATCAGTTATGGAGCAAAGGAAGCTGTCTACCTTTCCAATTTCTTGATCGAGCTGAGCTTCACGTCATTCGATTCGGTACCAATCAACTGCGACAGCACTGGGGCACTACACATCGCTGAGAACTCGACGTACTCTTCAAGGACGAAACATATCGCAATACGCTTCTTCTTCCTACGCGAGCTGGTCAAGAGCGGGAAGATCACCATGCACCATGTAGCAACCCATGCGATGCTCGCTAATTGCGCAACTAAACACCTCACCAAAACTCAGCACCGAGAAATCCTTCGACGGATCCTGGGATTTTCCGGGTAATAAGCGTGACAGTTTCACGAAACGCTGATTGGAGCAGCCCAACGACGGATTGACATCGCTCTACAGTACCGCGACCAATATCTTGACTTCAAAATATATGCCACTTCACCTTGAAGAAACGAAGGTGGACTAATAAACACGTGGTGAGCGAAGAGTACTACTGATTGAATAGCTGTGAGCCAACACAGCGGCCACTTGCTTGAAGAAGAAACTCTTCTTCTTCTGCTGTTTCGGAGCCCATAAGGCGGGATAGCCTCGTACCGCTTGTCGCAAGAGCAACACACAATTGAAATCAAGCAGGATCCCTTTCTTTGGACTGCAAGAACCCTTGTAGCCCTCCAGATTGTTACTTGCTGAATTGCGCCAAAACTCATATTATTTCAAGCGGATTCGACCTGTTTTGATTGATTGACGAGCGACCCACTTCGGAGCCCAGATTCGTTCGTTATACGTCGTGATTCACGAAGAACGCGGACACTAACTGTTGCACGCCACGGGCGGCCGCATAAGATAAAAGACGCCACGCCACAGGCTGGCGTATTGCGGAACGCTACGGGTTGTCGCAGAATAAAAATACAGTACGCCACGCCACAGGCTGACGTACGGGTGACGGAACAAAGGCTGACGCAGTTAGGCTGACGAACAGAAACATAGGAGTAATCTAACAAGAGCGAGCCATCCCCGGGAGTGCGCCTCTCTACGCCCTCCGCTCGCCGAGTTGAGCGCGGGCGGCCGTTCTTTCGGCGGGATAACGGAGGGCTGCCGTGTGGGAGGGGCGTGGCTCGGTCACGGTTCCTCGGGCGGTCCGGTGGCACACGATAGAGCAGGTGCCCCGCGGGGCGTACTAAAACCGTCATAGTCGTGAAGATCAAAAACGATGTCATCATCACTACTATTTACTAATACTACTACTATTACTACGCAAGCATATTATAGTATAAGGATGATCCACAAAGAAGAGCCCGACAAGAAACTCAGCCTGAGATTGACGGCAAAATAAAAACTTCGGGAGCGGTTTGTACAGAAGTGAAAGTTAGCCTGGAATACTCCCTTTCCCAAATAATAAACTTAGCCTGGGCCAGTGTCTCGGTTTGCGTTTAGAGGGCTGGCACTGTGAACCTAGTAGTCTAGCTTTGGGTTCGGTTTTGGAAACGTTGCCTTTGATCACCTCGAACTCTCTAAAACCTCGCACTCGTCGTATACGGTAAGACAAGGCCACCCAGCCACTTTCCCCAAGATCCTGCAGCAAAGTCTAACGGGACAAGGGACAAGGGACACGTCATATCGCGTATACGGCGCATTGTGCGTGCCGTTCTATTTATCAAAGTATTACTTTGGCTAGACCTTTCCAGTCATATTCCGATGCATCTTCTCCATGTTCTTGACTGCTGAAAATAAGGAGTCAACAGCATGGTGTATGGCTGCGTCGAGCTAGGACTGAAAAGTGCTATCCAAACCCAGACCGGACAGATCTGTTGCTTTTTCTTGCTGAGGATAAGGTAAGCTGGTAGCCCTAAGATCGACGTCGGCGACACAAGTTCCTAACCGTCCTGAAACGATCAAGTTAGTGTCTAATAGGGAACCCTACATTACCATATGTCCCGGTCTTGTCGGCGATGACGCCAGGCAGGATGCCTGTTGCGGTTCTGAGTAGAATCTGCTGGCCGGCCGCTCTTATTTTCTTTGACCCATCGTCGTTGTGTAGTCCAGCATGCTTTTATTTAATTCGAGGATTAGCAAACAGTTTGTGAGTAGGTTCGTTTTTTCCAAGAGGTTACTGTGTATATAGAGCTCTATAGCTTTGACTTGGGGTTCAACGAGCAGTATTCATAGTTGTAGATTATGTATAAATAATTAAAGAACAACATCTTGAACATGTTCAACTACACCGCGCTAAGAGTCACAGGTCATTAAACACTAATCGGTACTGCAACGGGCATCCTGCCCGGTGTCATCACCGACAAGACTGGGAAAAAATACGAATTAGGATTCCCTATGAGGCTACGTATTCTTAGCTTGATAGTTTGAGGATGGTTGTGGGCAAACTCACTCGTAAGTTGTGGTCACCTCTCACTGCCAATCTTAAGGCTCCTAGCTTATCGTGGTCCTCATCAAGAAACCCCACCATCTCTTCCATTTGGGGATGGATAGTAGTAATATTAATAGCACGCTTCACGTCTATCCCGACGCAGTCTATTTCTTTGCCTGCTACATAGATAGAAACATCGACGAGAAACTTGTACGACTTCGGCATTGGACTGCAACGTGCTATCCATATGCGAACCCAGATCGAAGAGATCTGGTGCAGTTTCTTGGTGAGAGAATAAACGATTGCGCTAGGAGCCTAAGATCGGAAGCTGAGACACAGATGTTAGCTCACATCCGACCTGAAACGATGAAGCTATATAACTATTCTAACGGAATCCTGCTTTGTGATTTGCCGCAGCTTTGTTGGTGGTGCACCGGCCAGGATGTCCGTCGAACGTCCGGGTAGAATCCGCTGGCAAGGGGCCTCTTGTCTTCTTCGGCCCGTCGAGTACGGTGTAGTTAGCCCCAAAATGATCGGCAAACAGCTTACGAGTGAATGAGTTACTTCTTGACAACCCACCAATACTTGAGACGGGAAAAGTGTCGAATCCAAAGTTACGATTACAGCATCGGCCACACGAAACAGCCTAACATACTAGTGACACTACTGTATTAACACGTATATCATATTATAGTAGCACTATTACGATGCTGGGTTACCTAAGAGCTGTGCCCGAAGTGCAGCGAAGGGAGATGTATAGTTCAAAGTACAATTGAAGGAGTAAGGAAGTGTACCACACGCGCGCAACATGACGATATCTGTATCATACTGTTGCACGCTCTTCCGAGAAGGATGGTAAGACAGCGCTTGTGGTCTTATTTGTCGCTGTACTACACCTGGGTCCCCAAGGAATTAGCAGCTTAACAGTATATACCTGGTACCAGGTATACCAGTATTTACGAATAGTACTACACGTGTACTGGTTTAACTATAGCACGGAGAGTTCGGATGACGTAAGCAACAGGAAATCAATTGAACCGCCCTATACGTTCGATAAAAATACTCAACCCTTTTTCCACTGCCAAAAGTATCCCACTTCAATTCCAAGTAGTTTGTCCCTAAAAAGTGGTTGTCGTTCTAAAGGAGTTAGCACGATCGGAGGTAGGTAGGTGCAGACCCGGGGCTGAACACTTGGGTGTAAGCACGGGGCAAAAACGCCGAACGAGGATGTCGTAGACCTGGGGAAGAGGCTACGCCTAGATTTCGCTATCAGTTTAGTGATCGTCGGGACCGGAACCCAACTACATAGCACAGGTGGGAATAACTTAAGGTTTGAAAAGTTCTGTTAATCTTGACATGTCGACTCATGTTGCATCCATGGAGGGGAAGTGTTAATGATACGTGCTTCTATGCAGCACGTCTAGCAGGGTTAGTGCGCATCTTGTAACTTTGTAGGTTGCGGTTCGACCAACCTTTTGCTTTGAGTTACGGTTTGATGAGCAGTGGCTGCCTGGGTATTGTATTCAGCGTGCACGACCAAACGTATGCAACCCCTGTATCAATACCGCCGACAAGCCCTTCACGCTTTTTCTGCTGCAAAATGTATGCAACCCTAACTTCAAGTACTTTTTTGCCAATAACATGGGTGTAGTTCTTCGGACACACAGCGAGAGCGACCAAATTAATGTGAAGTGCGACATTAACAATCGTCTACCAGGTAGTCTCGTTGTCTATATTAGTGCGACCGCGCAGCAGTGGAGGTACTAAACAATTGCACGTGTCGTATAACTTCTTGCATCACAGTTTGGACACTGCATCTGTCATCCCCCGACACAGCAGCTCGGTTTGAAGCAGCTCGGTCTGCTTCGTTTGGCCGGTGTTGTAATCGTCGCTTTCGTTTGTCTGTTGTCCCTTTCTCAAGCCCCAACAAGTTTACAAATACCGACGTACCACAATTCAAATTCCCCGCAGACTATCTCGGGCGCTACTTTACTTCAAGGCATCATGCGCAAAGAGCAGGCGCAGAAGGAAGCTCAAAATAGCGCTCCGAATCGTGCACGATCTCTGTCAACGACGGCCAATCGAGCGTAGATGGTCCCGCTGGCAAGCGATCGTTCGCGAAGCGAATGTTAGAGATGCGTTTTTCGCGTGGGCACAGGTCGGGCGTCGAGAGCGACGAATTCGGATCGCGGCGCGAGTGCTCCGCGCAAACAAGGAAACCACAACGGTAGTGGGAATGTGGAACACATGGCGAAGGGTGGCAGGCGCGTCAAAACTGGCGAGGTTGTTGGTGGCGTGGGGCGTGATCGGACCAGTGCGTCGCGCGTTGGAAGTGATGCAAGCCAAGGCGAAGAAGGCGCGGGCGGAGCAATGGCTACGAGTTCAGCTACTGAGGTGCGAGCTGTGAAAAACAGTGCGACAGTGGTGTTGAAGCCATACCGGCAGGCTTTGACAGAGTGTCATCGATGTGTTGGAGTGGTACGGACAGGCTTTGATCGTTACGGGTTAGGAACCCTCGTGCCCGGCCGGGAGGTATGGAGTCCGCGAATAACGACCACTGTCTGATGACTTTGTCTACCTTCAATATCGGAATAGACAGACAACTGCAGATAGATGTTTGGCCCATGGCCCCCGGGGGCATCATTATGCCACCCTGATTCTAACGCTAGCCCTATTCTAGGCGCTAAACCCAAGCCAGCTGCCATATGGGCACCTGGTACGAGTTATTTTAGCCTTTTTATTCATACAAGGGTCGCAAGACCACGCGAAGGCCCCATTCCGGAGCCTATATAGGTCTAAAGACAAGATGCCTTTCCTCTCACTTTTTGGTCCTTGTGATCTCATAACAGGAGAGGCCTGCATTGTGGCTTTACGGCGCCAATGGAAAATCGGCGGCAAATGAGAGCTGTCGCTTCTCGGGCGCAAGAGCATGACCGAAAGCGCGTGACACGACAAGGTTTAAATACGTTTTGCCGAAATACAGCAGCCGAAGCACCGTGGAGCCGAAAGAAAGAGGAACGTGTTGCGAAGGACTGCCGGAAGAGGATGCTACGCAAGGGCTTCGGCAGGCGAGTCGTCTGACACTATTAATATGTTAATGCTTCGTCGTATAATATATAATACTAATATGACACCGCTGTACGAGTAGCGCTGGTGGTGTTAGTGTTAACTTCTTTACAACTGCGTCACGGTTAGGGGATAAACTACTTCGGAATAGTGCAGGCTCGTTCTTGAATTATTAATTAGAAACGGGGTAAAACCCTTTGCATGGTATAATAACCCTTTTATAATGTCGAAACTTGAATCTCGATTTAAATAAACTCACCCCCGTGGTAGTGCGGGGGGCGTTATTTGTAATCAATTCGTCTGCGCTTTGACTATTCACGAATTAAATATTGAATGGACCACCCAGTACACAACATGCTGGAATTTTTTTATATCCAATGTGAAATCCTCCCCGCCCGCCCCACCAGGGAAACTATTTCGAAATTCGAGTTTCGAGGTTCGAAAAACCTTATTGTGAACGAGGTTTTACAGCTGTGATTGAAACGTTATTGCAGTATCTACATACCTGGTGCTGTAAAGCATACTCTAAAGCCGCTCTCGGCTGGCCTGAAACCTCTAGCCTCCACCCTGAGAAACCAGCGCGATCAAATATCCACAACAGTCACGACCGGCCACTCATGTGCTCGTATCACATATCATCGCCAACATGCCCAATTCTGCCCGACAAAGGCGTTTAATTCGAACAAAATGAAAATCAACCATAACGTGGAAACCTAAACACGCAGATGATCGTGCCGACTCGCACAGGTGGATGCTTCGGCATCGATCGAACCTGCTCATGGCGGTTATCCAACGTCGTTTAGAAACGTTTAGGCGTTCGGCAAGCATCAAGGAGTGGGCTAGGAAAACAGGTGAACCATCCGTACCCATCGGCCATTCTACTGCTCCCAGAATGTTGCGCGTTGTCCACGAGAAAAGCGTGCGTTGGACAGCCCCGCCGTCACATGATTGCGATTATTGATTGCGTCAAGGTCTTGAAGGAGAAGAGCAGGTAAGTTGCGCGCGACAGCAGGCAAGTCCCGATGATAATCGATGAACATGGGTGAACGAAGTCGGTGATAGTTGGAGACATGGGTGTATGTCCACACATACTATAGAGAGAAGGATTGCAGAAGACAGCCCTTGTGTTTCCTATCGTGTGGGCCTTATGATAGTGTAAACATTTTCTCGTCGCAATGTTTGACCAATCAGTGGACTCGATAACTCAACTGAGTGTTCGTTTTATTTGGTTTCTTGCGCGTGTCTGCCAGCTTTGTCCAGGGCAACACGGACACTTGAAAGTAGAAGAAAACGCCATGCCCTTGCCACGTGCATGGGGCGGTTTGAGGAAAACGCTTTGCACAGGAGGGCCAACCACCAGTCATTGGCGGCTGCTACTGCCAAATGGAGGTGAGGGTTGAGCATTGAAAGGGGACGCCGTTACCTGTTCGGTGGCTCCATGTCACGTTTTATGAACACCTCGTGCATTTCCGATTGTTAAGAGATTGGTGCGTAACCCGGTAGTTGCCATCTAGTCGCTGTTGGGCAACACAGTTTTCTGGTGCATGTAGTCTGTTGTGTGACATAGCGGTAAGTACCGTGCACCCTGTGTGGCGCGCTAGAGGTGTAGTACAAATAGGAACGCGACAAGCTGTGCAAGCTATGCAAGCTGTTCAAGCTGCGCACGCTCTGGAAGCTGTACAATCTGTACGGTACGCTTGCCGAGCCATGCTATAATACGAAAGGGGGGGGGGTACTTCTGGCATTTTTGGCCCAGCGTTTTATGAGTGGCAGGGGCTTTCAGCAATAATCCCATTTGAGATGTACCAGTGACTTTTAAAGTGATACCTGGTACCGATATGTGCTGCGCTTACTTATACCGATTGGCATTTTTTATCGGGGGGGGCGTGTAAAATTTTGCCCAGAATCGGGTTTTGGGTGAGTTATAGAACTCCTCTTGATACTCATGTTATCATAATATCCTGATAAACACTTATTAATAGGGACCTCCCTACCCCTAACGTAGCGTGCCTCTGCCGTGCCTCTCACTCATTGCCGCTCTACTGCGTCACCATCGCGTGCAATCCACTCTCTTGGCACCGACGCGTGTGCTCCGAATAGACACTCCCGCCTCGGGCACGGCTTCACGGGCTGGTGTAGTCGAGGCCGTGCCCTTAAGCGCCAGTGGCGATCCCGGAGTGGCGCCTCGGAGTTTGATCGCCTTAGGTCCATCCGGCGAGGGTTGGCGTGCGTCGTAGCTTTCACGGAACAGCAGACTCGTGCGCGCGGTGTCATCAGGGAAAAAAATATGTCCCGCCAGGCGGGCGCGATCGCTCGGTGGAGAGAGGTGAGGGAATGCCCGCTGGGTGATGTTATCATACTTCATATCATACCGGGGGTGGAGTATTGACTCTGGTTTGTCTCGTTTAGTCATGATGACATAGTATGGAAATTCCATTCCTCTTTTCGTTGGCTGTGTTTGAACTACCTTACGAGTAGATTGTTTGGTTTTCCTGGTGTCCTTCTTTCTTGCACTCCAGAATTATTGAGGTCCGTCTTGTGACCACGGACTAGATCAATGCGATGAGTTCATTTGGGAACAACAACAATCTAAAAATGTACTACAACCATTTTCGCCACCATTGTGCGCCGGGAACTGTGAAGGTGCGAGACGTATGGTATATACAGTCAAACTACTCCCATTTACAAGGTCTTGTTGAGTGGCCAAAACGAAGGGTCAGTCAGATATAGCAACTGGGATTTTGACCATTGCAGAATTTGAATGCAGAGGGAAGTCCATCAGTCGTTCGTGCTAGAAACCAACCGAAAATGTTTGAAGATTTGATTAATGGTGCGAAATTTTTGTGCATCCCCCAATACTCACAATTGACTCGATCTCCAACCTTGTCGTGAAAGGTTGTAAGGGACTTCCGTGCCAACCGCGAAGCAACGTCATCTAATCAAGTCAGAGGTTTTTCCTTGGCCATTTTTCGTTGGCGACTGGGCGTTTCGCGACTCCAAGGCCAGCGCGACCTGGGACGGGCGGCTGATCTTCTTTTTCGTCGCTGGTCTCTTGCGGTATCGTTGACGCTTTGGCGGAGAAGATTCGACCGTGCGTCTGGCGTGGAAGCCATCGTCCAGCGGTTTCAGGTATCCACAGGTGCTGCATATAGTTTGGGCCAGGTAATATACTATCAACGGTACTGTAGTCTATATGGCGTGCCATCAATCGTCGTTGTTGTCTGGACAGGTTTCCCGCCAAACCCACGGTGCAGATAAAAATACCTTCTTGATCGTTGGTGCGTCACTCTAGCGTTAATCCTCCGTATACACTATCAATACAATACCCATATACCCATAGGTCGTCCCGGAAACAGCGAGTTCTCTCTGGAAATGATATTGGCCCGCAAACACGATTTTCCCTCCGAACCGCCCTTGCCAGTACTATTATTAATATGTTTGTTCTGCCGTCTAACTCTAAAGTTTGCCTTTTCCTTTGGTTTTTGGTCACTCCTCAGCGTCAGCGCAAGCTCGGACTTGCCTTGTCGGGGCTACGTCGCTGGTCCCAAAAAAGGGGCATGTCTCGGCTGGTGACATGGCGAGCCCAAGTGTGGGCCGGAGCATTCTGCGCGAAATGCGCTTTGAGAAACTGGCGGAAGCATGTGGAGAGCACCGGTGATCTCGAAGCCTCTTTCCGAATCGCGGAAAGCCGCAGGCTAAAGAGCGAAACTGCGCGCCGCCGCTGCTTCTCGCCTCTCGCAAAACACGTTTTCGGGGCTCTGCGTTGTCATGCACGCGCTAGACAGCTCAAGCGCCGTTTGTTGAAAGCTTGGTTGGATCACACGCGAACCTTGGCTCGGGCGAGCAAGCAGGTGGGTGGGTGGGTGAGTGGGTGGGTAGGAGGGTCGGTGGGTGGGGGGTGGGGTGGGGGGTGCCTTTAAAGACAGCAGTGCCGATCGCGGCTTGAAAAAAAATGTTTGGTTGGGAGGGTGGAACCCCGGACGACGCGAGTTAGGTCAGACGCTTGCAGTACGCATCGACTTGGGTGAATCCAGTCCTTTACTCCTACCGTACCAGTCGTCCCCAAGGGTTGTAC
>JAYJME010004887.1:0-10548 GCA_036873775.1 Costaria costata
TAAGGTATTAGTCTGTTGGACTACTGGTAAAAGGTTAACCAATCGCCTAGCCAAACTAAGCCTTATAACACAAACTACCGCATTTTTTATTTTCCTGTCAATCTCACAGCAGTCGGCCTCTGACTTTCACCGCACTTTTATCCTCTCTGTATACATCATGCAATACGAACCACATCGTCGGTCTACAGTAAGTATTAATAGTAGCTTTTGTGACCACAGAGCGTGTTTCTCCTAGGGTGAAGAATCAGCACGGATAATGGGTGTGCTAGATGTCTACGAGTAGAGAAGAACAAACACAGCAGTCTACGGTACACGTCCACACGTCTGCACACGTGACCATGCCGTCAGTGAGGGGGGAGTGTGAGGAGAGGTCTTCATGTTCAATGCATCAAGGCAGGCACCCTCCCAACCCAAGACGGAGGGAGAAACCAAGTGAAACAAGTTGACCAAATAGGGAGGGGTCTCTTAAAACCAAGGGAAAAAAGTTGCAAAGTCGTTGGGTTTTTTTTTTTTGTTTGGGATCTTCATCCATGTGTGAGATCCCATATATATGTAAGCTTTAAAAAGGCCGGTCTGCGGGGGGTCGTGGATCCTCTTACTGGTACTATTTTTTTGTGGTATCCTCTACGAGGCCCAGGCACGACAGACTCCGCCCGCTCTTTTCTCGAGCTACGAGTACTACTGCTGTTGTTGTTGTAGTGCCCATACTCCTTTCAGTCCCCCCTTGCCAACATCGCATCTCGCCAACATCGCATCGCACTGAGGAGAACTTGCCCCCAATAATTATGGTAGTAGTACTAATAGTACTGCTGCTTTGAAGTGGAACGTCGAAGGACCGCAGAGAGGGAGGGGTGATCAAGCTTTGAAATAATACCAGGCACCAGGTATCAGATTGGGAGTGGCAGGAATCGACGACAACCAGAAACACAACAGGAGCAACAGCAGCAGCAACACCAGTAGAGCAGCAACAACAACAACAACAACAACAACAGCAGCAGCAAAGTGGCTCAGCAGCTACGTACGACAACGATGTAAGCAACAAACGACATAATTTTTTGTTCAATCGATCTCGAAGAAGTATAGCTCCACCTACTTCAGCTCTCTCTCTCTCCCTATCTCATGTACTACTGTGGTACGCGTACGATACTCACACTCTGGATTCGACGGGCTATGATACCATCCCCGCACAAGAAGTACTCGTACACAGAAGCCAACACCTATACTGTAGTGGCATGCCTCATTTATTTGTAAACAAAACTTCAACCAACCCGTTTGGATCTGCGCGCGTAGTCTACGCGCTTGATTGATGTGATGATTTCGCACATGTTGTTTGCACATGATCTGCCCCCCCCCCCCCCGGCACCATGCAGGAGTGCGAAGGAGGAATTCCGGCTGCACGGAGAACAAACGTTCCTACTAATGCCATCCCGTTTTCGTCTAGAGGGTGGATGTTATACAAGGAACAGCAGTGTACCTTTTTCGGAGAGGAGCAGGGTGGCTCGTAGGAGTTCGTTGCGGCAGACCCAAGCTCTACTCGTAGGAGAAGAGGAATGGCCGCGCCCCAGCTACGGGGGGGTGTCGACTTGTTCGCTCCCAGGCTGTATGAATGCTTTCAGCCTCAGCCTCGAACTCGAAACTATTCAGGTGCGCCTCTTCAAGACTTTGCAGCTGTGTGATACCTTATGTGTTTGCCGTACATACGAAAACCCAAGATACTGGTACATCGGAACTGGTACTGTACTCGTATACGGTGGGTGGTAACTTGTACTGCAGCTGCTGGTTGCTGGTTGTCGTACGAACGAACGCGCTGTCGAAGATAAACCTGTCGGTCCTGTGGCACCCACTATATACATACCTGGTACAGCAGTAGTATTAAATAGCATCAATACACAACGAGGCAGCAGCAACAGCAGCAGCAGGAGGAGGAGGTGCAGCAAGAAAGAGCTGCTATTAATGTTAGCAGCAGAGAAAATCTTAAAGCCAGTCCGAATGCATAGAGCAGTACAACAGCAAGCAAAATGAATTTCGAAACTGCCGACCAACTTCAACATCTCGCACAACAGCAAGCAGAGAATACAATTACGGCATCTTACGCGAAAAACAAAATCGACACACCGACACCCCACTACAGGTATATACAATCTCCGAGTCCTAGACAGGGGGTATACAAAACCAAGTGAAAACGAATTCTTGAAAAACGTATACAGAGTGGTGTGCCCACTGTAATCACCCCGCCCCGTGACGAGCCCACTAATGTAGTCTTACCTCTACGCCGGCCTGCCGACGACGCCAATTATTAAGATCAAGGTTGGGACACGAGGTATCCCCTGCAGGTTTGCCTACGAGCGCGGCGCGTTGCCACTCACGTGTGTTGATTGTTCAGAGAGATAGAAGAAGATAACCTTTATTCCGTTCCGTCACGACGAGACAGAATCGCTTTTCGTGTATACGTCCAGAAATCTCATCCCAATGAGTGTGTCTTTCTTGATGACCTTTTTCGGAGTTATACTCGTAGTGTTGCTTAGTCTTTTTTTGTCGTTCTCACCTACCAGGCATGATATGAGATGAGACAGATTTTTTTCATTCAGACCTGGGGGGGAGTTTTTTACTGTCTGGCATCGTTTCCTCTTTTTTTCGCGGGCCCTGATATAGTTGATACAGTGTGTAACTTATGAAGTACACGGCCGACACTGTACTGCGGATACTACTGAAAGTTATGTAGTATGTGTCGGCGATTGATGGGATTCAACACAGACGAAACAGGTGTGAAACGCCGAGTTGTACGTAGTACGTAGCCGACAACCTAGCAGAGGAAAACAGTGAGTTACAAGTCTTAAGACAAGGAGTGCGTGGCGAGTAACAACTCATCGGGACATGACACAGGGACGGGGTCAACAGGAAAACAGTTGTGCGACCTATGCTACGATAAAGGTGCACCAATTTTTTTCTGGGGCTCTTCACTTAAGGAGCTCCATATCACGCCCGAAAACTGTTTTTGAGTAATTTGGAAGAGCAGCCCGATGAGCAAACCCATGGACTAGGCATTTAAGAAAACCATAATGCTAAAAAACAAGACTTACATTTGGACGAGTTTGGGTTAAGGAGCCCCGTTGTTCAGAAACAAAAAAAAAAAATCAAAAATGTGCAACCTCTATCGTAGCACGCGTCGTGCTGTTGGCGTGAGGGGGAAGTATCGGTGTACTTTTTAAAATACTGGTGCGGGCTTCCTTCCCCCACTCGATCGAAGTTTCCGAGCCCCAACAATTTTGCCTGCGATCCACCGAATGCATAGGAATCAGAAAGCTGCACCTGGCACTTCGATGGGGCAGGGGACAGGAAGGCCATTCGCGAACGGCTGTGCAGGTGAGGGTAACTAAGTGCAACCTGTTCTTGTTCCCGTTCGAGTTTTTGTGAACGATTCCTCTCTCCGTTGCCCTCCTTCAAGTTTCACTTACATGTGTCGCCTTGCCAACAACGACGGATTATCTTAAGACTACGGAGGATCTTATCCACCCGCCATCCCTGGGTTTCCGGCTGACTCTGTTCTCTAGATCTTTTTTCGACGCAGCTCAATGTACTTCGACACCGGGTATTTAGACTTTCGGTTGATTCGTGCCTTAGCAGAGAGCGGGTATGCTATCGTCGTGCTTCATCCACAGCAGCTTTTGATTTATTCCAGATTGACCGTCTGCGCTTTCTGAACGGAGGTCTAGGTCTACACCTCGACTTCGAGATGCTGCGGTGTGTAGTCGAAAATGGTCAAACTTCGGAAGACACGAAATGAGACCAAACAACTACTCCCAACTGTGAACACTTGCGGACTGCTACAACTCCTCACAAGCAACAACAGCCCGCAAAATCAAGGTCCGCTCCTTATGGGGTGTGTGAGGGCGTCGGGTGCACAAGAAAGCAGTCGTGGGACATCGCGAAACGACTCACGATGTGGTTTCGCGAAGTCAAAGTTGCCAGCGAGCATCACCAAAAAGTTTAGAAAAAGTTGCAAAATCGACGATTTGATTATTTTACGCGCTGGCTGCAACACGTATGAAGAAACGGCTTTCACCAAAATCCTGCTGGGTTCTTCACGGATCTTTCCACCTTATAACATAGCGTACGAGTAGTAGCCGAAAAAAGTGAGGACAAAAAACAAACGTTTCCGTTTGGGCTAGTCTAGTATTGGGCTAAAAAAACGGCACGAAACGGCTAAAAAAGCCTTGGTTTTTCGTAATTTTTCACCAGTTTATGAATCCGACAAAAGCGGGTGCTGCTTGTAAACCGCTTTATAGTTTATCTCCAAGCCATTTGTATGTTTTACCGAAACGCCTACGTACGCGTCTCTGGTCGACAGCAAATTCCACAGCGACTTCCTTTGTAACCTTAAAAGCAACACTTTCAAACCTTGCAACAACACGGCGAGCTTGTTTCAAGTCACCCCTCCCCACGGCTACTACCACAGGTTTCTTTTTCTGTCGCCGCTATGATTTCGTAAGTAAGTCACCCCCCCACGGCTACTACCACCCCCCGACGGCTACACTACTACGGGGGACCATAATAAATAGGACAAAATATTGTTAGCAAAAATAGGGAAATATATAGGGTTTGGTGTCTACAGTAGGTTCTGTTGTGTCTACAGTAGGCCCTATTAACAATGGACCACATATTGTTAGCAAAAACAGGGAAATATGTAGGTTTTGGTGTCTACAGGAGGTCCTATTGTGTCTACAGTAGGTCCTACTAACTATGGTCCCCCGTAATACCACAGGTTTCCTTTTCTGTCGCCGCTATGACTTCGTGAGTAGTTATTCCCGCCTTATCGCCACTGTCTGCTTGCCCAGGACGGCCTGGCATGCACCCGGGTTCTGTTCCGAGGCGCATCGACTGGAAGCGAGCCAAGCACTACCGCTTTCGGACCGGTCGGTGCGTTTTGCGCTGTTTAGCGTTTACTGGTGTGATTACCGGAAGCGCACATGATACATAGAGCCGACCGCTTTGCGCCTGACCCTCCTTCGCTCGTTACCAGAGGTAGGGGGGCAAATCACGCATGTATCAGAGTACTAGTCTTTTTTATATATGGTTTATGATGCGATCAGCTGCCATCTACCGCGTACGCACGCCCTTCTGCATATTTTCTACTCACACCCCAAGCCCCCCAGCGTGGCAGCGTGTCGCGTGTCGGCAAAAAAAATATAATCAGTAGGAGGCGGGTGTAGTAGGAGGCATTCGTGGGCGTTTCTCGGCAAATTTACGCTTGCTGGCACACGACCACCCGAAGACCTTTGTCGTGCCTAATGTGTGTGTGTTGCAACGTTCTTCACGGCCCGCTCGCCCCCAGAGCTTGTGGCTGGGATCGAGTGGCGAGCCCAAAACACGCTCAACGACCTGGGTTTTCTGGGAAGGGAACCCCCGGCCGCTGTTCGTGCTCCATGTCCTCGTCGAAACACACCCCGAGTACGAGTCGCTGCAGGAGCAATTCCTGTTAAACTGGAAACATAAAAAGAACGCCCACCGTGTCTCGGTCGTGAGGATCATCAAGATGCAGGTACGAGCTGCATAGTATCGCGGGCAATGGCGACGGGAAGCGAGGAATACTCTTCTTGCTTGATTTCGGCGAAGGGTGCAATCCGTTGGCGGCTTGTGAAGGACGATGTCATGCTCGTAGTGCGCAATACACATGTGGACGGAGCCCCACGCCCCACCAAACAAATCAAGCGATGAAAAACGTCCTTCGGGTGGGCTATCCAAGGGTATACTCGCCACCACACGTTCCCGCAAACAGTCCAATAATCGTTTTCCTTTCACCTTGTTGACGGCGAGATTTCAATCCGCTTTTGCAGTGGTTTCCCGTTCTCTGTGTTTTCACCCTCCCTTGTTTGCGTTGTTTCTACTCTTCAGGCGGGGGCGCAAGTACGCCAGAGGCACGAGTTTTACAAGCTGATTGCACCGAACACCCGCCGCTGCTTTCACGGCACTTCATGCTCCGCAGACTGCGGTTCTGACATACCCTGTTTTGTGAGTACAAAATTCAAGCCAAGGCTTGTTGTCGTTGTCGACCGCCGTACCATCCGGGGTGGTTGGCACGCCTAAACACAAACACACCAGCACTTTTTTGCTTCTGTTCGTGTTTTTTCTTGGTCTTGACGCGATTCTTGATATTTGCGCATAAGGCCTGCGCTTCGATTGCTATCAGAAGGTCATCCTGAGCGTCACTGGCGCGCAATCTGCTTATTAATAGTCCTCTACGATCTTGTTGTAAAGTTCTGGTTTCGGCAGGTCCCGCATCGTCTAGGATATCGTTATATTTTGCCAGCTTATCGTGATTTTCTTGTCCGCCGCTCTGTTGCCTACCTGGTACGTCCTCTATCGGAACAGGCAAAGACGGGCGAGTTGAGCTCCTGCTGCATGTGCAGTATCTGCACCCACGGCTTCAAGATCAAAGGCTTCGTAGGCCGTTCCAGCACGAGAGGTTCGAGGCAGAATTGGCTACAGTACGGGCGGGGCGTGTACTTTTCCGGCTCTTCCGGCAAGGCAAACGACTTCGCCGCCTCCACGAAGAGGGTGCGTCCCATTCGCTTTAGTGACGGCCACCAGCAAGAACCACTGTCGGCCGCCTTCCGTCCAGGGCTGGGGCGCGCGATTGGCCGCCAGCGGTACCGTCGCCAATGCCCAACTATTTCCGTGAACTCCGTATCGATGTAGGCATGCCTAATGACGATGTTGTGACCCCACCCTCCGCGTGGCTGTGGTGGACATTCGTGCCATTCAATGCTTACAGCGCCAGAGAAACGGTGAGGTGACAAGGCGTATGCTAGTTGCCGACGTCGCAGTGGGGAACGCCTTCGGGACCTATGAACGACGACTGCCGAAGGCATTGTGCCCCCCACCGGGGTACGACTCAGTCGTCGCCGAGGTGAGGTCTTATCACGCCGCTGGAGATTTTGTTTTGTGATATCGGCGATGAGTAGTGCGTTTGAGGTCCGGTCACCTTGTGCAACCATTCTCGGACGATCCCCGCTGGTATAGACCCGCGCACAGTCTCTCGTCGCATATTCATAGCTTCGTGACGTCCACCTGTCGTGTATGATAACCCATTAATTGTATGAGACACAGCCGCTAAATGTATCCTGCTGTACTTCCGCGGCATTTGTATCGTAGTTCAGACCCGGCGGAATGTTTACCGTGCCACGTAGGTTAATCGCAGTATATAGCAGTTTGTCTCCATACACGACGACGATGGCGTGTCCAGCGTATCGAATCGCAATGTCAGCCATCGCGTCGTACAATCCTACCAAATTTCACACCACCAACTCCTGGAAAGAGCAGGGAAAAAATCCCCCCCAAGTTATTATTTTCCCGACAGCTGACTCGCGGGGGCTTGGTGTCGGTTTGTTTTGATTCTAGGTCGGCCCAAACGTGAACTACGACCAGCTTGTGGTGTACAACGAGGCGGCCGCCCTTCCCACACACATCGTCGAGTACCGCTGCTGAAAAACCCAGTCCAGCGGGGCAATTCACGGTCTGGAATGGCGTCACCACAACGGAGCGCAGGAGACGCTCCGGCCAGGCTGTGATGGTGTACCCGGCTTCGTCGTTGCTGCGAGTCAAACAGCACATGAACGACGGGGTAAACACTGGTCAGCACTATCTCGCAGCCGGCACGTACTACTGTGTTAGCCTTTGACACGTGCTACGATACAGGTATTGATAGCACTTTTTTCGGCTGAAACGTTTTCAGAACGACGGTGCAGGGCCGTGAGCGCTGGCTTGCAAGCATCCACCTGATCAAGCATGGGCTTCTGCAAGACCGAGTTGAACTCGTAAGACGCGTTTGTCTGTGACCCCCGCCGTCCGCCATGCGTCCCTAGCTTCCAATAGCTTAATGGCTCCCTCCCTCCGACCGTCAATGTAACGGCTGCGGTTGTTAACCCCACAATCGTCGGAACTTCGTTCTTAATTTTTACGAATAATTTTTCGTTGAACGCCTACAAGGCCATGGGATTGTTTATCGGGTACGAGTACTTTTATTTTTTCCCTAAGAACCGTTTTTTGGGAGAGGTACACGAGTGGTATGGAGACTACTCCTCAAGTGAGGAAGGAGCCTCAGAAAAAACGTGGAACAACACCTCCATAATATCGTAGCATGTGTCCTTTGACCCAGACATAATTAAATAAACCGTACACCATACTGGTACACAATACCGGTACACTATACTATAATATACTACACTATAGTGGTATGTATTTGTATGGAGGCGTGCTACGACAGGGGTATATAATTTTCTGGCCGAAAACGTTTCAGAGTGACATCACACGGCTCCTCAACTGAGGAACTATACCTGTTTTTTTTAGAATTACGTTATTCGTGTTTTTTTTCCAGCATCCATGGAATTGATTGTTCATCGGTGTAACCCCTTTAGAGCCGGAAATAGTTTTTGGGGACAAAAATAACTTGGAAATAGTGTGGGAGGGTTTTTTGCGGTGGTAAAAGGGTTAGAAGGTTAAGCGTTCCTTTTTTTTTCTGAGAGTCTTTTTTTGTTTGGGATAGGTATGTGTATAGAGGTCCTTTTTTGGGATAGGTATGTATATAGAGGTCTTCAAGCGCAGACCCCTAGAAAAAGCTCGGTGCACCCCTTCCATGGCATGAGTCTAAGTGTAGTTTTGTATAGGTACATATATATATATATATATATATATATGTATATATATTCTTCGAAGTAAACGGGTGTCGTGGTTGCCGCAGTACACGACCCTGTGGAGACTGACTGCCGTGAGACCTGTATGCATGTATGTGCTCATCGAAAATGCGGCACGGTCACTCCTGTCGGGGGTATGCTATATTCGTCCCTTCAACCTTTTGGGGGTTTCTTTGCTCGGCCTTGTGCGACAGGTTGGCACGACCAAGCTTAGCATGAAAGGGTTAGGGTTGACGGCGTTACCAGCGCCATGTTTCGTGTTTACCCGCCAATGGTCACGTAGTAGGTCTAAGAAGCTGGTTCAGGATCCAAGGGAAAGCGTCAGGTTCGCTTGTTCATACGATACATCGGTCGCACGTAAGCTGCACTTCCTCCTGCGTACCCAGTAGATGATTCGTCACGTATTTGAAAGGCTAGCGGCTCATTTAGTGTTACATCCATTAATAGTTCCAGGTTCCACAGGACACGTCGGGCATCGGTGAGCATTCCGGACCCGGTCAAACCCCGTTCTGGCCGAGGGCAAGCGCCGTATTTGTTTGTAGATACCTGATTCCACGTTGTCGCGGTGTAAGTGTTGTGACTCCCTCCTTTCAGGCACGTTTTAACCTTTTTTCCGTCTGCGCGAACATGTCTTTAATACGTAGGCTTAGTTATTTCCGTAGAGTTCAACGACACCACAACAGTTGCCGGTTTGGGTGTTTGGTTATGTCTTGTCAAGCCTTCTTGCCTGCAAGAGGCATCGCGGGGCTTCCTACGTGTGTAGATGCCGGTTCCGTGTGTGTTTGTTTTGCTGTCTCGGCAGGTGTATATTATGTAGCGAGTACGCACGCGTAGTATATGGGTTTGCATGCAGCCTTGCCCCTAAATGATCCGCCATACCCTGCCATGTGTTACGTTGGGTAAGCGTACTTCAGGCCCAAGACTGACCCCCTCAGCATTTAATTTGCCTTGTTTTATAGTATTGATATTTACATTGTCTGTGCATATTTACGACTATATTAGAAGAGGCACATTAGAGCAGCCTCTTTCGACTACAGTAAGAGGTCTGGGGTAGGTCTTATTGTCTTTCTGCCTTGATGAAGTTTCAAAGGGGCCTTTCGACCGAGCGTCTTTCATCATTTATATTTCCGGATAGTTTTTATAGGACTGACGGCGAAATCTGCGTTCTGCTAAATCTGCGTTTTCGTCGAATCTGCATCTGCGATACATTGGCTGTGCATATTTATGACTACAGAAGAAGCACATTAGAGCGACCCTCATTATATTAGGAGGTGTGGGGTAGGTTTTGTCTTCCTTGACGCGGTTTCAAAGAGGCCTTTCGATCGAGCTTCTGTCAGAATTTCTATTTCCGGATACTAGGATTGATTGCTAAATCTGCGTTTTGCTAAAGCTGTGCTTCCGTCGGATCTGCATCATCTGCGGTATACATTGTGTACCTGGTATATTTTATGACTACAGAAAAAAAATGTTAAGAGTACGTAGCCTCATTGGATTAGGATGTGTGGGGTAGGTCTTGTCGTCTGTCTTCTTTGGTGCATTTTCAAAGAGGCCTTCCGATCTAGTTGTGTCAGATTTCAGATTTCCGGATAGTAGGTTTGATTGCTATTATAAATTTGCGTTTTGCTAACCCGCGTGTTCGTCGGATCTTCATCTGCGGTTCGTAGGGGTAGGCCCAATAGAGATATCAAGTTACGTACACCAGGTAAAATAGGTGTTAGCGAGTTGTGTATAGGTGTTTCCTCCTACAGATATGTTTTGGGAACACGACATAGAGTAGTACTGTGTTATGGTACTGCTTTGTTAGAAGGTAATTACGCAGTAATTACCTACGGGATCGTATTAGTATTACTTGGGAGGC
>JAYJME010004888.1:0-10547 GCA_036873775.1 Costaria costata
TGCGCCGAGCCTCGAACCCGTGACTACCAATTTCAGAGTCTTCGAGGGTAAACCCTGAACCACAGGGGACGACCTGTCATCTACGTTGGCTTAGAGTCAAGTCTAGGATATATATACTATTAACATAGATACGTTTGTTTCGGTCCCGGCTCCAGCGACATACCTGGTATTATATATAGAGCGAGCCAGAACGAGTCCCTACATTCATTCGCGCCCTCTCTGAATGGACTCTCTGAATGGCATGCATAATGTACCTGGTATGTATGATGTTTCATATTTCCAGATCATTTCCGTGTTTCATATTGTATCGTCTTTTCTATTGATATAATAAAACAAACAACAACAAGGGCAACGGGCAAGGAAGGCCCCTCGCTGCAAGGAACGTCTTCTACAGATAGTTTCAGTGGGCTCTAAGGTTTCGATTTCACGCCGAGTTCACCGGTACGGACCGGCAGGCGATGAGAGGCAGGACGGAAGAGGAAGGGGGGGCTGATGCCGATGATATGGGGTTGGCAGGCATAGATAGATAGATGCTGAGTACGGTACTATAAGAGTTGGGCGGGAGAAGGACAGTAAAGGCTTGAGATTTCCTGCCGAGTGGGAGCCGCCTTCTCCACTTTAGTATGTAAACATATATTTTATTATGTCGTGCAACCTACTATATCATAGTGGGGGAATACTTGAGTTCGATAATTTGTTTTGCTTGGGGATTTTGTGGGCCGGTCGTTGCGATGAATCTTATGTATGTATGTGTGGAGTGCATCAATATTTTCGTGTATAATTTAATAGGGGAACACGATTTTGACTAATTCGTCACTTGGTTATTATACTGTATTTGATTGGTAAGGGGGCATAATAAGTAATGTCACCATTTAATATTTGATTCGGAAGTGTCGGTTAGGAGTCGGTTTGAAGTCTTTCACCCGTAGGGGACTACATTAATTTTTTGTGGTATTATACTTTGTCAAGTGTTCAGGCATGATTGATAGAACCTTCCGTGTTTTAGTTGTTAGATTTTACAGAGTAATTACTCTTTTAGTCTGGATGGTATGATTGTGGAATAAGCACTGCACAATGTCAGATGGCAAAAAACGGAGTCATAATTGATAGAGTATTATTTCGCCCCTTTACTATTATGATATACCTGGTAGCTATTATAGCTATACTGCTGTAATCGTCGCGTCAGTTATTGTCTCAATGCGAAACAATCTTAAACTCTTGCTGTGTGTGGATTAATTAATGTGTGCCGGTCATCGTCTTAATACAAAAATCACTGTCTGTGTGGGTTGACGATATCTGGCCGCGCCGGAGTTATTCTGCAGATTGTATATGGCCAGAGTGTTTGCCGTGCGTTAGTTTCGTGGGGCACATGGCGGTGCCACGCGATTGTTCGAGACTTTCCCCAAATACTGTCTTACAACAATTACCACTCTTTCTTCCCGTAGGCGCTACGAGTATCAGCAATCAGCCACTACCATCACCGTCAAGGTCTTGGACTCGCTTCATTGAGCGGGCGGCGTACGCCTCAGAACTTTGTACCTACTATACATACAAAACACGTAGTACGCGCGATTGAAGTATCCCACGCAACTTGCAAAGTTGAGATTCGACGAAATCCTCGATCTCACAGCTGACGTTTTTTCTTTTATAATATGATTGGCGAGGCCAATGGGCATGGCGACCGAACCTTGATATCCAAAAATGTCATTTTGAACGCTAGCCTTTTTTTGTGCCTCGCCTGAAGCTCGGAACCAAAGATGTCGAGAGACAGCACTTTCACCCCTTGACCGACAGTGTCAAGGCAAAGCCTTGACAGACATCCTTGACAGCCAAACACCGGGGAAACGAAGTAAAAATCCCCGTTTTAGCGAAACGCCTGACCACATTGTTGAAATTTATGTATTTTCGAGTATGTTTTGCTTTTTTCGGCATTTTACTCCATTTCCACGTTCAGGTCTACAGCAGTAATCATGCTATTGAACAGCAGAATATCGGTGATTGAAAACGAAACCATGCAAAAACGTGGAACGAGCAGCACAAAAAAAACAGGGGTTTCCACGCATATATTGAGGCTTTTCTACCAGGGGGGGGTAAGGGAATATGTCTAGACAGATGGGTTTGCTTTGACCAGTGACAGGCAGCCTTGACAGACAGACACAGCTTTTGACTTTGTGACAGGTCTCCCGACAACTTTGCTCGAAACCGAAGGTACCATGCTCAGGAACAGTCAATTATTGCTCCGATGACAGGCGTCCAAGACAGTTTAAGGTTCGTACAGAGGCTAGAACTATTTGTTTTTTTGTATTTTTTAATTTTTTTTATCTCTTACGAAGTATAATGCACAATGGAGCGAGACTCGACTTGTCTCCGGCCCCCGATATTTTACGGTGCATTTTTGCTCCGATGTTGAAAACTAATAATATTTGGATGCGAGTGGGACATTTGCGAATCTTTGGACCAACGAGTAAGGAGCACCCCCCTCCCCCGCACTCAGGAGATTGGTCAGACCCAGGATGCCTGCGCTGGACATAAATCTCGGAAGAGAAGAGTGGGAGATTGCTTTGCAGAGCGGTCACGACGTTTTGAGGTTTTCCCAGCGGCAGGCGTCCGTTCTTTACATGTTACTTTTTTTTTACTATATAAAATAATATTTAATAATACCAGGTATACAGCACGCGACAGATGTTAAGAATCTCTTATTTTTGGCCAGACTACTGGGATTCTTATGTCAGACTGGGTGTGCCCCACACTAATTTCAGTACAAAGAGGTAAAATTCTTATTTTTCCCCCCAAATTTCAGCCTCAAATTATTAAGGATCAGATTCTTAACATCTGTCGCGTACTGTATTATGCATTGTTGGGAGGTTAACCCTTTTTTAGTACTGCATTGAGCTGTACAGAAACACACACATATATATATAATATATATATCACTAAATTCCCACTTGATTTGTCGCCAAAAAACGAGAGTGCAGTCCTAAAGGGGTCAATATTTGTTTGTTCTTGGGAGGATTCTTGCTTATTATGGATCTTCCCCGTGTTTTCTTGGTGGTCGTGTCCCGCCGGGAATATATTTTTGCACCGCTGTATGAAAATATATACCAGGTAGAATGGAGGGCCTATATTGTACCAGGTATACACCCACCCGAAGTATTTTCGTATAATATGTGGCAATGTTATTCTTGAGTACAAACGGCTGAAACGAAATTGTAGTCAGTCAGCCGACTGGCTGCACGAGGGCAGCTGATACTCTACCTGCACCCTTTGAATTTATCAGCTCACTATGAATAATAGCATATCATACGACGTCCACGCCATGTATTCAGAGGGCAACAAATATGTATGCTTTATCTCCCTATCTCCCAATCTACATATCGTCCGGAAATGTAAGGACCGTTCGGGCACTCACACTAATAACCACACGGTTGTTATAATTACAGACATGTAATGGTGCATCTTGCAGAGACCTTCTTTCAGTGGTAGTACTGAACATCAGACGACGATGCCAATACAACGAACGGTGCTTCGAAACGAGCAATTCTCTCAAGCACCGTCCTCGCAGTCCACTCCACGAACGTGCGGTGTCGGGCAACACAGCGAATGGGACGAGTCGGGCCAGAGGGCCAAAGCAAACGGCGACGAAAGATGCGAGGCGGAATATCAGGTGCGTCTCCACAGCTATATCAACATCATCAGCTGTTCAAGTATGTACCCAGGTAGGTATCTGCTGTATGTAGCACTTTTCCCATGGCTTGCTGCTGCTGTGTCTACAGATTCTGCTAAGCCTCGAAATGTATTACACGAGCACTCACCGTTAGCCGCTCACTCCTACCGATTGTTGCTACCAATAAGAATCGAAGCACACCATGCCCGCCCTTACCCAGCGAGGTGCTGTTTCTCTACTGGGCTTGCGTCCCCGGTCCTTGCCTTAGCACGCGTCCAAACAGCAACACAGCTTAGAAGGACGATATGATTTGTTGGTATCACACGTTTGTTTGCTATTTCATGCCGGGACGGGTAGGGGCAAAGTCAACAAGCCAGTTTGATAACATTATTAAAAATACGACAGCTGTGAGTTCGACCAGTTGAGTGGTTGATACTCATCTTTGAAAGCTGCGTTATATTATTACTTCGAGCGCACGTGTTCTACTACAGTACAGCAGTATATACCAGTATGAAACGGTAGATACGATACAGCCGCATATTTTACCGCATATATATTTATACGAGCCACGGAGTCGAATGCTTGCTTCGCGCATCGATCGCACTTTCCATAGCTAGCTGTCTTCTGGACGGGACCAGCACACTGAATTATCACCGAGGTCGATCATCCCGAAACACTCTGTGTACCAGGTACTCGTACGTAATACAGGCACGCACAGCAGTATCTATATATAACCAGGTATGTATATAGTTAAAACAAAACAATGTATACATACGCATGCGACATGCAGATGGTGGGTGGTGGGATATACTGGTAAGAAGAAGGCAAGTTCCTTGCGCAGCAACGGCAGTTAGTTTCATACTTCAACACCATACTCGTAGAGGCTGGCGATAACAAAGATAAAACATTTCGTCGATACTCGTGTTATTTGTATAACCAGTACCCACAAATAGGTACTTTCGGTATTCGAGTTGCAACCTGGAGAAAAAAAGCAGCGTGCGAGGGCGAGATCAATCACACGCCCACGCCCACACCCGTGCGCGGGCACAGGCTGTACTCGGATCCATTGCCCATACGGTAGCGGGTCGGAAGCATCCAAAACTGTACCAGGTATTATAGAAGAGGGCGGGGGAGGAAGCGCGCTCATGTTTCTCAAGGATCCTTGTCTTGCTAACCGTCCACCCATAGGGAGATAGATGTGAGCTCGCCGTACAAGAACATAGTATAATAGCATAACGCACAGGCAAGGCGTAGTCGTACATCTCGTTGCGTTGAAATAAGTTCGAGAAGTTCGTCTGTCTATGACACCCTATACCCCAACAGCCCGAGTTGCTTGGTATGGCCGCCGCTGTATAATATCATCATCACTTACTTTTCTTCGACAGTGTTTCTCTCTGAAGCCCCAAACAAAGCGGTTTAGTAAAAGTTTTGGCTCAAAACCAAAATTTCGCCCGGTGGCACCTCTCTCTCCCTACAATATCGCATCAATACCGCAATCAAACAGCAGACTACAACAACAGTACAGTATTAATAGTAGTACCACCAAACCAGCTGTTGGCATACCGCCAACAATTTGTCTGTGGACATCGTATCATATGAGTACATACTACAGTATACTGTAGTATAGTCTAATCAAAGGGTATATTGTCAGTTTCAATTTTTCGTGGTCACCGTTTTCCTATCCGCGAGCTATCAGTATCCGCCTAGATACGTAGTACGTAGCGCGGGGGCGCAATTGTTGTCATCGACGAGAATAGCTCCTAACCTCACACCACTCGTAATCGGGCATCCCTACCTCCGGCACTCGAGACTACGTCGTGCGCGAAGGTAGCACTGGAGGGTGTCAGCTGGACGCCCCTTGCTTAACCTCAAAAAAACGAATCCCTTCCTCCCAACTATACGAGTAGCAGGGAGAGATAGATATGCGTTTTGCCCATATATATTATGCTGTGATCTGAATTTTTGTGTTCGGGTGGGTGGACCACGCACACGACGTACACGGGGGTACTGCCGTCGCTGGAATTCCTGTTTCCGCAGGAAAATCAGTCCGTATCTCGCAGAGCTGTTACTCCTACACAGTGTCACATGTGTCTGGAAGGCGCCAGACCCACCCACCAGCACCCTTCAAAATATTTTGAGCTCTTCATACCTGATGCCCTCTGGTACGTGTTTCAAACTTCTCGCCCCCTGGTACGTTTTTCAAACTTCTCGCGGTGCCGGTGCCATACGGCGGTGTATATTTGATGTCGTACAGACCAGATACCAAAGTCCAACGCAAGCCTAGAGAAGAGAGCGTGGTCGCAGAGCAGAGGCCTCTATGCCATATAGCATTGCGGAGAAGTGGGCTCACCTCGAAGCCGCGTCGGACAACGATGTGGCACGGACCCCTTCATCCCTTTCCCTTTTTCAAGATCCGTTGGGTTTCCCTCAAAATACGAAGCGTTTTCCGTTTTCACAACCGGGGATGAGCGTACTCATGACGGGCAACGCCATTTTTTTTCTGCAGTGCGACACAGCAGTGGCAAGCACAATCTGCTTCACCTAGTCGCACCTGCATCGAGCCCAGACGGCTTCGCTTGTTGTCCCAAGGCCGCGGCATGGGAACCGTGTTCGGTCGCGACGTCCCAGCTCTGATGGCACCACTGGCAGAGGAAGCACCTGCCGTTGTTCCACTGGACAAAGAAGAAGAGGTCATCGATCCTGATCGATACGAATCGCCTCCTGGTCTCCCCGTGCGAGCGGATCCCACACCTATCGCGATGGGCACGGCGGCGGTTGTTCCCCAGAGGAGGAGAAGCGAGCGCCTGGAGTCAATGCGCCGCGTCAGGACCCGCACAGTCCCTCGTGGTGGTTTGGACAGAGCTCCCGGTCGTGAGTGCGCAAGGCATGGGCCTGATTTCGTTTTCAATTCCTCGTCCCTCTTTTTACGCATTCTACGAGTATATATGGGCTACGTACGTATCCTCTCTGGGTTGCGTCCGATGTTCGTCGCCTGCCACACTCTCCCGTGGTCTCCTTCGTTTCATGGAGCGATTTCCTTCGATCTTTGTGGCTGGCATCTTTAAGCCGTGATTACGGGGAAAAGGTGTTCCTGTGCTGAGGCAGACCACACGACGTCTGTCTCAGCTTTACGAAGTGACCGTTGCAAAATCGAACCATGAACAATTTGAATATTTCCACGAATCGCATGAGAGCTAACGGTTAAATTCAACACGCGTACGTACCGCTTGAGTGCCCATCCTTCCCAGTCAGTTGACGAACTGTTTATACGAGAACAGACAACCCATCTAGCCAAGCTATACCCAGTCAGCGAGTCAGTCTACGGGTCGTATATTCCAGCGAACTGCTGTATCGCAGGTGCGCAGGCAGTAGTAGCCCGAAACATGTTTCAGAAGAACGTCTCTCTCCACTTCCGACCGCCTCCATTGCCGAACCGTGGTTCTTTACGCGCAGGTCCCCATTTGAAGGGCTCGCACGATAGTTGATTGGGTATATACGGAGACTCTAGAAACTATTATAGAAGCGTATCTAACTTTAGCTGGGTTTTGGGTGGAGTTCGTCGACAAAACCGCGGCTGAACTTCGTGTTTGCGAAAAACGAAATCTCAGTTGGGGGCATCTGCCGTTGGAGTAAAAAGCGAGCCTCTCGTGTGTCTTGCATGCTACCCGGTATATACCTGGCACATGCTACCGTACGGCTGGCACTGCTTCAATGCAACACTACTGTTCACCTTATATGCCCGCCCGCCCCCCGCTACGTTTGCGAAAATTCAAGAGAGTATGTGGGGAGTTGGGATGAAAGCCCCCTCCGCTTCCCATTGGACTCTCATCTTCTTGTGGAATGCGCTTTTCCCTTTTGGCAACATATCGCGTGTCTTGCATGCTACATGCTACCGTACGGTTTGCAATTCGTCGATGCAATACTACCTTATATGCCCCCCCCGGCTACACACGCGAATTTTCAAGACAAATATTTGAGGACGCGGGATGAAGGTCCCCTCGGCTTCCTGTTGTGAGAACTCTCACTTTCTTGTGGAATGTAAAGCGTATTGTCCCCCTGGCAACATCCGTCTCGCCTGCCCTGTGTACTCCAGTTGACATTGTTGGTTGCGTTCGTCCCATTTTAGGCTTACGCTTTACTTGTAAGATACCCTCTTATTACGGGGGACCATAGTTAATAGGACCTACTGTAGACACAATATGACCTACTGTAGACACCAAAACCTATACCAGTATATTTTTCTATTTTTGCTAGCAATATTTGGTCCATATAGTTAATAGGACCTACTATAGACACAATAGAACCTACTGCAGACACCAAAATCTATCTATTTCCCTATTTGCTAATAATATTTGGTCCTATTTACTATGGTCCCCCGTAATAGCGAGTGGTGCTATTATACGTGCACGGTAAGGTGGACACCTTTTTAGGTCCCTTTTTTTCGTTTCAGGCGCGTTCAGAGCCACTTTTGGGAGAGTGACTTTCCATTTGTTTTGCAGTCTCAACCGTGCATGCTTTTCGGTTTCGCGATACTCCCCACCTTGGGAGGTTTTCTTACCCTCCGTCAAAAACGTTTTTTTCTTAAGGCCAAGTTTGGGCAGGTACGGGAGCCAGTCGCCCGAGTGGTTTAACCCTACTTTTACCACCGCAAAAAAATATCCCACACTATTTCCAAGTAGTTTTGTCCCCGAAAACCGTTTCCGGCTCTAAAGGGGTTAAACACGGCGGTAAAAATGGCAGGGGTAGCCCTCCATATCGTGGCACCAATCTAGCCAAAAATATCTTGTTGTTTGTGTCCAGTCTATACCTTAGGAACTTGCTGGCAAGCAGCGTGTATCTCTGCGCTCCTCCGGTTCTATCAATCTCATGCACAACTTGAGTATGTGATTCTTCAAGGCAAGCGCGCTCAAGCTTTGCATGATACAACTGCATGCGAGAAATGCTTGCAGATTGAATACCACCAGTGCTTGCAAGTATGTACAAGCTTGCAGGCATTGCAGCGTGCAAGTGCACGCGAGCTTGCAGGCATTTGTGTGCGACCGGCATGCGAGTTCGGGCAATTGCAATGCAGGCTCAGGCAACTGCATGTAGCTGCATGCAAGCGCATGCAATACTCATGGTCGCATACACTAGGTCTTAGCTTCGCTGGACGCAACAACCTAGAGTACTTCCTAGCTCAACGACCTAGAGTCTTTCGAAGCACGGCGGCCCAGAGTCCTTCCAAGCACAGCAACCTAGAGTCTTTCCAAACATAGAAATCTTGAGTATTTCCAAACACAGCAACCAAGCAGGAACCTGGGGTTAGGGTTAGGGATAGGGTTCGGTGTCGGGGTGGTCGGTGGGCGCCGTGTGCCAGCCACCCTAAATCAGGCAAAGGAGAAGCAAAAACAAAAATAAAGAAATCGACGTGGAACTAATTGAACCCATCGGCCGTCTGCCAAAATATGTTACGGTATTCATTCGTCGCACGAACGGCGTCTTTGGAAAAAACTTGTTGCATGCAAGCTTGCAGTCAACTTGTAGACAGCGTGCATGGACTTGAATTTGCGTGCACTTGCTTGCAAGCTGCAAGTTTGCGTGAGCGCAAGTGCACGCGATTCATGCAAGCTCGCCAGACAAGCGCACCCGCTTGCATGCGAACGCAAGAGAGTTAGTGCAAACTCACTGCAAGTTGTTGGCTGCAAACTGATCGCAGTTCCATGACGTTTGCATACAACTCGCATGGACTTGCGCGATTGAGTATTTCCACGGAAAGGAGGGACACTTGTAGACGTGTGCTGCCATAGAGGTAGCACTTTCTGGCCAAAACGGTTTCTGAATGACGGGGCTCCTTAACCCCTTTAGAGCCGAAAACGTTTTTTGGGGACAAAACTACTCGAAACTAAGTGTGGGAAACGTTTTCGGGTAGTAAAACGGTTAACCCAAAATCGTCGGAATTCGTTTTTTTCTGCACCATTTTCGCTGCATGCCTAGGCCATGGGATTGTTCATCCGGCAGCAGCTTTATCCAAATCTGTTTTTTTGGGAGAGGTCTTAAAGCCCCATATCCCTTTTACTACCCCAAAAAAGTATCCCCCACTACTTCCAAGAACTTTTGTCCCCAAAACGTTTCCGGCTCTAAAGGGGTTAAGTGAAGAACCTCAGAAAAAAAGGATGCACCTCTACCGTAGAATGCGTCTTTAGGTCCCTTTTTTTTAAGCCGCTCGGGGCCATTCTTACCTTATTTGTTACTCTGACGTTTTTACGCTTCTGTTTTGGTCTCGATATATATGCACCACCATGGGGTTGACGTTTCCGTTACGCCGACAAAATGCGTTTTGTTTTTAAGATTTATTCTGAGTGAAGTGCGGAGAGAGCCAGTCGTCCGAGTGGCCAGAAGGCGATAGAGGCATACTACGGTAGGGGTTAGGGGTTAGGGGTGTTGTTCCATGCTTTTTCTGGGGCTCCTCATTGGAGGGGGTCTTTACTGGTACCCCCCCCACAAAAAAACAAACACAAAAACTGGCTTTGAGCAAAAATAAACAGGCAACCCCATAGACAAACCCAATGACTCAGTTATACGACGAACACTGTAAACGATTAACGATTTTGGGTGGTAGTTTTGTTCGGTTAAGGACCCAATACTGTGAAAACGATTAACGATTTTGGGTGGTAGTTCTGTTCCGTTAAGGAGCCTCCGTCAGCCAGAAACAAAATCGCCAAAAAGTGATACTCGTACCCCTATCGTAGCACGCCTAGACAGTGAAAACGGGGGTAGCCCCCTCCTAACGTAGCGCCAGTCAATTGCATGTAAACAAAATTCGACTGGAAATGTTGACGAGGGAAAGGGACGGCTGAACCCCTCTCGCGATAAAAATTTAGGCAAGAACCGCAGGAGGAAAGGT
>JAYJME010004889.1:0-10546 GCA_036873775.1 Costaria costata
AACTATGGACCAAATATTGTTTGCAAAAATAGGGAAATATACAGGTTTTGGTGTCTACAGTAGGTCCGATTGTGTCTTATAAGTAGGTCCTATTAACTATGGTCCACCGTAATAGTAGTACCACCGCCATCTCCAAGAAAATAGAGTTGCTCAAAGAAGGAAGGGAGGATCAAAGACAGCACGGGGGGTAGATCGATGTTAAGCAGGAAGCAGGTACCGGAGCGAGAGTCATAGATAGACTTCGCGCATAGTTTTCATGCTTGTTTTTAGGTTTCCCTTCTTCTTTCTACAGTAGCAGCGGTTGTGATTGATCGACGTTCAAGCTCTCGTCATGCTGCACAGCCATTGTCGGAAAAGACAAACGTAACCGTAATATATTTTTGTTCCCCTTGGTGTTCTTCTTTTTTTTTCTTATTAAGCAAAACTGTTGACATTTCCCATGTGCACCATCTTGCCCGAAACGAAATCCCACCGAAAAAACTCACACAAGTAGACGGCAATTACAAAACTATAATACAGTCGTAGGTACAGGACGCCTGATAAGAAACAGGAAACCTGGTCCAGACTGGGTTTTCTTATTTGAGAATGGCCGCGTTCTACGCTTTAAACTCAGTATATATGACGACTCCCGATTTTCTTAAGCCTCTTGGAATCATCTGCCTGCCTTTCTTATGCTCGTGTTCTTATTGAATAGCCTGCTGCGCGACAGCTAAGCTGCAATACAGTACAATTATCGTACAAGAAACAGGAAATGTGGTTCAGGCTGGGTTTCTTATTTGAGAACGGTCGCGTTCTACACTAACTTCAGTATATACTATAAATCCCGAGGTTCTTATATTTCCCTGTAAATCTCAATTTGCCTTTCTTGTTATTGCTCGTTTTCTTATTGCTGGGTGTCCTATACTGTACTGACTTGTGTCTTGTATTATTTTGTGTACATACGTATATTTCAGGTTCCTGTTTAGCCTGATGCAGCGGGATCCTTTGGTGGATTTCTCCAGCCGACCCTTGCCGCCGGACGAATCGCTGAAGGTGGTCGAACGTCAGGCCAGGTAAAGACTGCAGTGTTACTACGAGTATTAATAGTACCGATGGCACCGGATACCACACTCTGTCAGTAGTATTTTAACAGTAACATTGATGTTATGTTAATAGGTACAGAAGAGGGTTATAATTGTTGCGGAGGTTACCATACCATTTTTCTTTTAATTCCGTTGGTTATTTTCTTCTTCTTTCTTCTTCTTCTTCTTCTTCTTCTTCTTCTTCTTCTTCTTCTTCTTTTCTTGTTTCTGGTAGTGTTGTGCGTGGTTGAAAAGTAAAGCCCATGCTGCACATTGTCGGATGGCAATAATAACAACAATATTATAGTGAATATTCTTGAGGTAGCTATTTACGCACTCTGGTTGGCTGAGGGGTGCGTTACATACAAGCGGCTCATCACCAATCAACCTATAGAGTGTTTCCAAGGCAGAGCACCTCCCGATCCGGTCGCACAAACCTAGAGTATTTTCAAGCACAGCATCCAAGCCAGCCGAATCAACCTAGAGCCTTCACAAGCCAAAGCATCCAAGCACAGCCCACCCACCCCATAGCGTTCGGGTTCGGCTTTCGGGTTAGGGTTGGGTGGGGGGTGGTGGGCTTCAGGCGCCACGGCTAAAACCTCCGTAAATATTCAATACCGTGGTTTCAAGGTGTAAATACGTCCGTGCTCCGTGAATGAAACTGTTAGGGTCGTTTCATATATCTATAGAAGAACGGTCGTTGAGTATTTGCACAGAGCGGTATACCAACCGTAGTCAAGAGGTATACTACATAGGTGATCGGTGATCGGTGTTCGGAAGATCGGAAATGATTGTAGATATACTATGAAGATCAAGCAGAGGCGAATCCTGACGCATGCTACGATAGAGGTTGCACTTTTTGGCGTTTTTGTTTCTGAATATCGGGGCTCCTTAACCCAAAATCGTCCGAATGTCATTCTTGTGTAGCAATAAGATTTTTCAAAAGCCTACTCCGTGGGTTTGTGCATCGGGCTGCCCTTCCAGTTTGCTCAAAAACAGCTTTCGGGTGTAACCTGGGGCTCCTGATAAAGTGAAGAGCCTCAGAAAAAAAAAAGGTGCACCTCTATCGTAGGCATGGGTCTCCTAACGGGCGAAAACAGAGTCAACAGCAGCACCACCAGTATCAAATACAGAGTAATTCGAAGTATGAGTACTAGGGTTCGTAATCATCCACCAGGGTGATCGCTGATGGGCGATCTGTGGTCGCAGGACCGGAATATCGTAGACATGTGAAGATACAGCAGAAGAGGTGAATCCTAACGGCGAATTTCAAGCAGTCGACAGAGCATCATCAGTAATTATCCACAGGGTGAGATCGCTGGAATCGACGATCTGTGATCACAGGATCGGAATGTCGGAGACATGTAGAGATACAGCAGAAGAGGTGGATCCCCTATCACATATCATTTAGTTTTATTATCATCGCCGAATTTGAAGCAGTCGACAACATCATCAGTACCACCACCAGTGTTAAACATGAAGATTCGTGACCATCGGTGATCGGCGATCGGAAGATCGGAAGAAAGATCGTGGATAGGAAGATTCAACATCATAATTACCCTGTAGATGTTAAGATTCGAAGTCATCAACAGGGTGATCAGTACTCGGAAGATCGGAAGATCGGAAGATCTCGGAGGAAGATCGGAAATACAAAGAAACAGCAGAGGCGAACCATAACGGTGAAAACAGTCAACAATATGACCAGTATTTACTACAGATACTAGAGATCCGAAATCTTCACCAGGAGGGTGATCGAAACGGTGACACCGGAAGATCGGAAAGTCGGAGATACCAAGATACAGAGGCGAATCCTAACGGTGAAAACAGCCAACAAAATCAGTATTATATAAGATTCGTAGTCATCATGAACAGACTGATCGGTGATTGGTGTGATCGGAAGTTCGGAAAATCGTAGGTATGAAGATGCAGCAGAGGCGAATCCTACAGGCGAAAGCTGTCAACAACAGCACCATGGGTATTAGCGATTAAGATTCCTAGCCATCAACAGGGCGGTGACCTTTGATCGGAAGATCGGAAGATCGGAAGGTCCGAGATCCGAGATACCAAGATACAGAAGAGGCGTATCCTAACGGCGACAGCAGTCAACGACAACATCATCAGTACAAAACAATAATACTCGTAGTCGTCATGGTCAATGATCGACGACCGGAAGATCGGAAGGTCCTAGATACAAATATACAGAGGAAGGGAAGATCATAGCGGCAAAAATAGCAATCATCAACGTCAGTCAGTGTTGAAAACGAAGATTCGTAATCATCAACAGCGTGATTGATCTGAAGATCGGAAGATCCGATGTATTACACAAAGATACAGAGAGGCGAATCCTAACGGCGAAAAGAGTCAAAAATTGGTCGGATAGCGCCGCTGTGGCCGGTCTCGGCGGCTACGGAGGTCACTGCATCCACTGCATCGATCGGTTGGATGTACAGTAGCAAACAACTAAAATAAGGCCTGATTTCTTATGCTTTTTGTTTTCGCCGATTGTGCTTGTTTTTTTTTTTGCCGATTATGCTACAAAAAGCGTGAATTATGCTGCAGTTTTTTTTGCTGCTCGTGTACAGTATAGGCCCGCCAACAAGACACCCTTACGTACGTATTTGGAGTGAGCCTCAGATGCTTATTGTGACACCACCCTTGAACAACCTTTTTAGCATAAGGACGCGTGCTACGATAGAGAGAGGTTGCACTTTATGGATTTGTTTGGTTTCTGAATGACGGGGCTTCTTCCAACCCAAAATGGTCAAACAATGCCGTCCTGTTTAGCAATTTTATTTTTTTATATGCCTTGTCCATGGGTTTGTTCATCGGGCTGCTCTTCCTGTTTACTCAAACAGGTTTTGCGTGTGGTATGGAGCTCTTCAAGTGGGGAGCCCGAGCAAAAAAGGGGTGCGCCTCTCACCTCTATCGTACCATGCGTCATAGGCTATTGTATGGGGTTTAGTATAGCGCTCGCCGCTGAGAACGATTTCTTAATCAAATGTTCTTAGCGTCCGCCCAAAAGTGAGACTCGCGTTCTTACTGCTGTAGGCACTTTCTTGTCCCCGGGCCTATACCGTAGGCCAAACCAGCAAAATGACATGTTGATCTCCTTTATGCTCCCCACCTGTCCAAATTCTGCCCCGAATATGCTCGTCAGAGGTGTCCGTCACACAGTAGTAGTATCGCCAAACAGTCTCCTGGATCCAGATCTTGTTTCGTACTGCTAGAAACGCAGGTTCCTGTCAAAACGCCGTAACAACTGAAACTGCCAAAAAACAGCTTTGGGTACATACTGATACTACACTGTATATAGATCCTTCTGGATTTTTGACACTGTGTTGTTTCATAAAAAACAAAACGAGAAAACGGAACAACGAAACGATTTTTGGGCTTAACTTCCGTAAATCCTCTGTACGATAAATTGTCGGCAGGGAGCTTGCCGCGATACTGAAGGAGGCAGAAGGCGGTGATCGTGCGAAGCCCGCCCTGGCCAGGCGACGGCTAAACAGGTGACGCCAACCAAAAACATCCGGCAGATAGATATTATATACCAGTACGTGAAGAGTGAACGAATTCGACGAATGGTTCCTTGCAGACGTCGAGTGCTACGATAGAGGTAGCACTTTTTGGCTTTTTTGTTTCTGGATGACGGAGCTTCTTAACCCAGAATCGTCAGGGTGGTCATTCTTGTTTTGCAATATGACTGTTTTGCAATATGACTGTTTTGCATACCCATAGGTCAGGGTTTTTTCAACCGCGTTGCACTTTAGGTTGACTCCAAGTCAGTTTGTGGGTGAAGTACAGAGCTCCTCAAAGTGACGAGCCTCAGAAAAATAAACGGTGCACCTCTATCGTAGCACGCCTCAAATCATGCATGCGAAGTATGGTAGGCCGGAGGCTGTGAATAGTGTTGTAATAGTGTTGTAATGAGTGTGTAGAGCTTTTCATGAGGGGGGGACACGATGTTGGTGTAATTTCGTCACCTGGTTAGATTTTCTCCGTAAAACATAAAGTAAAAAATGTAAATTTCAGCAGAGGGCGCCCACTCTTAAAAAATAATGTATCTGGTGTACCTTAATAAAGATAGTCTCGTTTTCTCTCTCGAAGGCGAGGCACACAAGTCCCCAAAATGAGGAGCCTGAAACAAATACCGCTTCAGAGCCTTGAAGAAGACGTCTACGTTCTCGTCTTATTTAAAAAAAAAAAAAAAACATTTACCTGGGACAACGTTTTTCTTAATTTACCCCCCACCATTAATAGTGCTGTTGCTGGAGGTGTGAGTCGGTATCATACGACTTAAAGTCACCAACTAGTTATTGAGTAAAAGCAAAAGAGTTAGCCGTTTCCCGGAGGTGCCGACTATCCGACTTATTGGGCTTTCTTTCCTGCGTATAGGAAGGATTGTCGAATGCGGGGGCACAAATTTGATTTTTGGGTACGGCCCCATCGGCTTGGGAGGGCTGATTTGGCTTGCTTCGCTCGCCTTACTCAAGTCGGCAAGTCGGTTGGCCACCAGCTGGCTTCGCCAGCCGACTTGCCGACTTAAGTCAGCTAGTTGGCTACCGGCACCTACCGATTTAGGTTTTAGTCGCGAAATCCTGGCTATTAAGGGGGGCACAGTAATCAGAACCTACGATGCAACAACAACAATAAACGACGGCGCCTACTTACAAACTACGATGGGGGTGCAACCCGTCTTTTCCGAGGGTCCTCTTGGGGAAGCTCTATCTATGCCTCAGCCAAAAACAAAATTTCTCTAGAGAGAAGTTATTAAAATGCAAACCCAATGAAATAAAATACCCCTGACCATAGGTGTGAAACGAAATATATTGCTTTAAAAAAACAACTCCAAAAATAAGTATTGGGTACAATGGTTGTAGTTTTCCTGAGAAAACATTTTGACCCCAAAAAAGGGTTACCCCTCCACCAGTATATCGCAGCATGCGTCTGGACTTCGGCTCTTAATTACAGGCCACACCCTATTGTAGTGTTTTTGTTTTGTTCTTAGGGTTGAAATGGTTGAAACGGGGCGCTCAATAGACCACACCTGCATTATAATTGGCCAACATTTTTTATTACCCTGATCCCGCCCGGACCTGACGATTCCATTTGGACTGGTGCTACGATAGGGGGGGGTACCTTTAAGCCCTTTTTTTTTCAGCCGATCAGAGCCACTTGGAAGAGGGGCTTCCCTATTTTGTTGGCAGTATTAGGCTTCCATGCTTTTTGGGTTTCGCGATATGCACCAACTTGACATTTTTTGTTGCGCTGAGCAGAAAAAAAAAACTATTTTGAGAAAAGGCATTGCGGTAGTGAAAATGGGGGTACCCCCCCTATCGTAGCACCAGTATTTGGCACCCTGCTCCCACTTAGTAGGCGCAGAAGTATAGGGTTGGAGTTCGGGCTCGGGTTAGGGTTAGGGTTAGCGGGAGTAGCGTGCGGACTGCAGTTAGGAGCTGCAGTCCATGGATTTTAAATAGTTGCTCTCCAAAAGCAAATATACGACTTATGCCTATATTTTAACGCACTATATTAGAAAAACAATAGTATGTTCGCCGTAATAGGCGGTGGTGAGGATTACTTTACTTACGAGAATCGGTCAAGTTTTTGAGACTCGACTACGATATATCCCGCTTATAGTCCGTACGTCACCCCAACTACGCGTCAAATAAGCAGGGCCTTGACGTCTACAGCAGCGGCGCAGGCGTTTGGGGGTGGGAGTCGGGGTGGGGGCGGGGGTGGAGGTGGGGGTGGGATCGAGGGTGTTGGCGAAGAAGGCGCGCACGACAGAGCATCCGGGGATGGGTGGGGCCAATCGAGCCATCAGGTGATGGTGGTGGTGGTGCTGATGATGGTGGTAGCGGTGGTGGTAGTGGTGGTCGTGGTGGTGGGCATGGTGGGTATGGTGGGGGTGGGGATGGGGGGGTGGTGGCGGTGGTGGTAAGGTTGGGGTTATGCGATATGCTCCGTACTAAAAATGACACGCACAACTTGAAACTGGGGCCTAACGCTTGAGCAGATCATTCTTAAATTTATTTTTGAGTGACATTTATAGTGGGTCCCTTGCGGCCATGCTCTCACCAAAAGAGACCAACGGGCTTGTACCGATTTTGCAAACGAAAAAAAGGTATGTTACGCTGAGAGCTTAACATAGAAAGGGCTTGTTCGGGTTTTGCAAACACGAAGAAGTTTTTTGTTACGACGACAGCTTAAAATACGGACGGCGCGCTCGTCCCAGTGCAAATGAAACACCCGACCATTAGCGACACGCTCCGATACCCGCGTCCGGGAACAAAGCTATGATTTTCCCGTGCAGAAACAAAAACTGCCGGCACTGATCGACAATCATGTATACACGCCCCTCCCTCCCTCCCACCCTAACCCTACCCGCCCCGCCCCGCCCAAAGGTGGCGCTCGAGGTAGCCATACGAGACCTCACCGCCACCCGACATCGATCAACCGCGCCTGGACCTAAGGACAGCCGCGGTCACCGCCAATCCAGCGCCGGACAGAAATCGCGGGGCGGTGGTGGTGGTGGTGTTGGTGGTGGTGGTGGTGGGAGAGGGGGCCGCGGGGTCGGGTTGCCGCTCTCTTCCAATAGGCTGGGGGTCCCCCGAGGGAGAAGAGGGCTGGAGGCGTTTATGTCCTTGGACCATTCCGTGCAGGTTAGATAAAATTGCGCTGCTCTTATATCTAGATTAGTTGGTCCAGCATGATTCGGTAAAGGTTACAGTGGGTTATTTTATGTGGCTCGTTCGGTGCAGGTTAGATCAAAAGCGGAGGTGTGCCTACATCTTGGATCTTTCGGTACGGGTTTGATTGGTCAGGCTGAGGCGTGTTTATCCCGGGATCGTTTGGTACGGGGTACTTCAAACCGAGGTGTTCATATCTCTGGATAGTTCTGTGCAGGTTAGGCTAGGCCAACTGAGGTGGGTCTTCTCTCTGTATCTCTCGGTGCAGTCTAAGTCACAATCGGGTATCTTGTTGAATTACACCGGGTATATGAAGTCGTTCGACACAAATTAGATCAAAATCGGCTGCTCCGGTCTCTGGATAATTATGTACAAGTTGGATCGAACTGGGGCGGCCTTGCCTCTGGATCGGCACAGGTTCGATCAAGGGGGGGGGGGGGGTGTTGTTATCTCTGGATCATTCTGTACAGTTTACATCAAACTGAGGTGTTCTTATCTTTGGATCAATAAGTACAGGTTACATCAAACTGCGGCTTTATTTCTTCTGGATAATTCGGTACAGGATGTATCAGACTGAGATGTTTTTTTCTCTGGGTAATTCGGTACAGGTCAGGTCAACCTGAGGTACTATTATCTGTGGATAATTGGAATACAAGTTAGGCTAAATTGGGGTGCTCTTATTCCAATTATAATCGTTCGGCGGGAGTTCGATGGATCAAATTGAGGCGTTCTTTCCTCTGCATCATTCGGAACGCGTCAGATAAAAGTGGGGTGTTCTTATCTTTGGGCAGTTCAGTACAGGCTAGGTCAAAACGGGGTGTTTCTTGTGTCTGGACCATTTTGCACGGGTTAGATCAAATTGAGGTGTCCTGATCTCTGGATAATTCGGTGCAGGTTAGATAAGATTGAGGTGCTTTATCGTTGGGCCATTCCGTTTAGATCAAACCGAGGCATTCTTATCTCTGGATCACTCGGGAAAAGGTCAGATCAACCTGGGTTGGTCTTATCTCTGGATAATTTGGTACAGGATATATATATATCAAACTGTGTTGTCCTTGTCTGTGGATCATTTGGTGATGTATCAAAACAGGGGTGTTCTTACCTCTGGACCCATTCGGTACAGCTCAGACCAACCTGGAGTGTTCTTGTCTCTGGATCGTTAGGATGTAAGTAACCTATCTGACCCCTGGATCACTAGGTACAGGTTTGGTCAACCGGGGCGATGTTCTTATCTCTGGAGCATTCTGTACACGCTAGACACAATAAACCTAGGGTGCTCTCGTCCTTAAAACAGGCAAGCCTTGTCGAGGCGGACATCGACATACGGCCGGGCGTGACGGTACAAGAATCGGGTCTTCCCGACGGCGGCGGCGGGGATTCGCGTGGCTCGAGATCGACGCCCGAGGTGCTCCGGTCTAAGTCTGGTCCGGTGGCGATGCCGGTGCCCGGAAGGCTCAGCCGAGCCGCTTACAAGGTGAAGACTCTGAACGGAATATAGAAAGACCGTTGGCGTATGAACATCAATATATAACGGTCCTTGCATTTCCGTCCTGTGTGGTATAAAACTGTGCTTAATAGGAGAACGAGCAGTAAGAAAGGCAGGCTGATACTGAATTACAGGGGGGAAAATAAGAAATTCGAGAGGCGTTATACTGGAGTCACGCGCCCATTCTCAGATAAGAAATCCTGCCTGGCCTAGCTTTCCTGTTTCTTATTTGGTGCCCTGTATAACTGTTTTTATGTACAACCTGCGATTATTAAGCGGCACGACTCAAGTCACCAACTATTACGGGGGACCATAGTAAATAGGACCAAATATTTTCAGCAAAAATAGGGAAACAATAGATCTTGGTGTCTACAGTAGATCGTATTGTGTCTACAGTGGGTCCTATTAACTATGGACCAAATATTGTCAGCAAAAACAGGGAAACATATAGGTTTCGGTGTCTACAGAGTAGGTTCTGTTGTGTCTACAGTAGGTCCTATTAACTATGGACCAGATACTGTCAGCAAAAATAGGGAAACATATAGGTTTTGGTGTCTACAGTAGGGTCGTATTGTGTCTACAGTAGGTCCTATTAACTATGGTCCCCCGTAATACGAGTAAAACTAGTGTATCACTAACTAGCTGTGAAGGTCAGCCAATTTCACAGCCCTACCGATATGTGGTGGAAATCGAGTTTAGAAAGCAAAAAACTCTGGTAGATTATGTAGGTCGATCGATATTTTTTAGTCTACTTTTCCTCTCAGTTTATTATGACCCGGTTTTGGTACATATTTGGTGGCGTTTGCCCTCTCATATTGTACGTATCATACCGACGCTGTGCCCACCCTTGCTGCCCCTATGGACGAAGGTGCTGAGCGACCCCGAGAAGCGTCAGCTGTACGATCAAGTGGGAAAGGAGGGGCTGCAGGGGGGCGGGGGGATGGACAAAAGTAGGCAACAGGCGGACTTGTTTCGATCCTTCTTCGGCAGGTTCAGCCAGCCTCAGGTAAGCTACAAAAACAAGAACGCCTGCAGTACTCCTACTGTGGTACCGGCAGTTGGTTGTAGTACTCTTTCATGGAAGATAGATCCCTGATCTGCATGATCTAGCTCATGTTGCCGGGTGGGAGCCGTATGATCTGCATGATCTAGGACACGCTTCCTGGGTTCGATCTGTACTTTGCAGATCTTGTGCAAAATATCACAATGGCAGGTTAGATGTGTGAAGGCTTGTGGAGGCTTTTATTGTCGCTCCTTTTCAACCTTCTTTTTCTCCTGTCCGCGCGTTCCCGCGCTGCCCACTTCAC
>JAYJME010004890.1:0-10544 GCA_036873775.1 Costaria costata
TCTATTGTGGTCGACAATGGCCATTGACAGGCACGTATTCGGAGGCATTGTAGCGGCAATGGCTTACGCATGTACCAGTATATCCTAATAATTAATAATAGATGAAATGACGCATCACGTATTATGCTCGTACTTGGTACGTGTACGTATTGTTTTCGAGCTGGGCCAGCCATAATAATGTTTAAACGTCGGATTAGCCATACCCCCATCAGTTTTACGAACTTGGACTTGAGTTTTTTTAAACCGTGTAGTTCATGCACTATTCGACGAATTGAGTGTTGTGACTTCTTTTTTTTTCGAGAAAGATATGACCGATCCAATACCCAAAAAAATACAAAAGCGACCAAAACTAGTAAAAAAAACTAAAAAAAACTATAGGGTCGACACTCAAATCCCTCTGAACATACGATTGAAATACGGGGTTGAAAATTCAGTGTAAAACTCTCAAAATTGAGCGCGGGGCATCGCAGAAATGCCGTTGTTTTAGTAATTTCTTGGATTTATATATGGAATCGAGTTTTGGCAATATCTCTTGATGGGTGGCGAATTGGGCAGCGAAACTTACATCGATCTTCTCCTTGTCTCTTTCAGCATTGTCTCCACCAAAAATAATCTCGATCGAAACGACAATGTTTACACCAGGTACGAATTTAGTGTCGTAAAGTTGGTGTTTTTGAGTTTTCGCGGATATCTCGGCGAGATCGAGTCGGAAAAAAAAGGTTAGAATTTTTCATATATACGAAAACAAATTGCACAAGCAGTGGTGTGTCACAGGATTAGTGCTTCCAAATTTTGTAGCCTCATTCGCAGTGGTTCACGATATATGACTTTAGGAAGCTTTCTACTTTTATGGCTGGCCCAGCTCATACGCTACTCCAGGGTTTGGGCCTTCTAAACTCGATTTTTACCACATTCCTTCTCGCTAAACCTGACATACATCTTCGGTTTATGTCAGGAACCAATTTTACCTCCTTCTTTCGGTACTGGGCTCAGCATGCAATGATCGCGTTGCTCTCATCGTTCCTTTTGGGTGTTTGAGAAGTGAGTGAGTTTTACAGGTTCTTGACCATAAGGTATTCCCCTTTTTTTTTCTTTTGGCAATCGATGTGGATCGAACCAGCGACCTCACCGTTGATAATCTCACACCCTGTCTGCGATGCTATTGAGAAGAAAAGTCGACTAAAACTATCGATTGATATACGCTACCAGAGTTTTTGCCTTATAATCTCGATTTCCACCACAAAACACAGCTTCGCAACAAACACTTATCACGTGGTGACACCTAACAAGTACCTGTGGTGATACTTTCTTTGCTCAAGAATGAGCTCAAATATTGTCCGGTATATTTTTGCATCGTAAGGGGCTTTTCAAAAACTTGCGTTTCACGAGAAGCGGCGATACCTGGTCGAATATTTCACTTCAACCTCAATTACTCGTACTGCTGTATCGGTAGGGTATGACTACGTATGTGGGGCAGCGGCAAATATAGCGCGCCATCTTAGCTTTGCGCACACGTTGCCAGGAAACAAAGCATCATGCCGCATAGGGAACTTTACATATCGTCTGGCCAGAGCAAGAACTGTGCGGCATTATCGAGCTTCGATCTGAGCTCTTAGAAAATAAACTAGCACGTAGTAAGCACGTCCACCACGTGCACCGCTTGACAATCGTTTACCCATCGTGCATCCGTATCAATTATTGCTGATGGCCGGTAACGCCCGTGGCAGATGCTTACCTGTCCGCGCTCATGTCTGGAGTGTGGAGGCGTCGTGGTGTAATACTTATACTTCGAAGTAAACGGTTAGCGGTGGGACTGGGATGTTTTTTGACGTAGACATTGCCAAAATAATGTCTCGTCGTTGTTTGCTGAGAAAACCACTCTTTGAGAAATCAACCAATCCGCGATGGCGGAAAAATACCGTGTCACAAAAAAAAAAAATCGTACCACGCTGCATCTGGAGGCGCTGAGAAATTGAAAGTTGAGCTGCTGTGTCTTTGGTTCCTATGCGAAGCTTGCTGCTGCTATGCGATCGGCCAGAGCGCAGAGCAGCAGCGTACACGCAGATGTGTGAGCGTGAGCGGGTCACACTTTTCTGGTGGACCCTCGGGCTCGGCGGTAGCATCACGCCAGTGCGTCTGTCGGGGGCACGTGTGGATCATGTCGCCGGCGCTGTGACTGACCCCCTGTTTTGCTGCTTCTGCTGTACGAGAAACCCGAATTATATTGCCATCCTGCACTTTTCGCCAAGACTGCGGGGCTGACTGCGGCGCCCGCTCCTCCGTGGCAGCGCGCCCCACCTCCAGCTCAAGCACATGTTGCTGCCATATGCGAGCAGCCGGGCGTTAGTCTAGGCCAAGGCTGCATTCGACTCGCGCCAGAGGTGCGGCTTCAAGCTTAGAAACGAACTGGTACATTCGAGTTTTACTCGTACAAACGAGTACCAGTACCAGGTACAAAGTATCACTGTGTCCGGAAATGTAACGGTCGTTTAGTATATAATACTTAAACCAAACGGACCTTACATTCCCGGACAGAGTGATGGATCTTTCGTCGACTTTTTTCATACGATCACGGACAGCTTTTGAGTGATGGATTTGCCTCGCTGGAGTTTCGCCAGTCCGCTTGCAGCTGCTTCAAGGCGATCACAGATGCTATCCACCGCTGCGATTCCACCATGTGGGATGGCCATCCCTCGGCCAGCGGCCACGCAGGCGCCTGGCGCCGTTCGCGTGGCACGTCGGAGACAAGCTCTTTTAATGGAATCAAGGACCATGCTTTTTTTTTTCCCGCACACCTCCACCCGTTCCACGTTAAGATCAACTTGAAAATGAAAAATAATCCGAGGTTCCATCTGAATGTACTGATCACACGTGCTTGCCGAATGTCAAGATCTAATTCGTTGCCAGTGGCGAGATTTGTGGGGTTTTCGGTCGACAGTTTATGTATTATAAAACCAAGTAAATAGGGCGGCGGCAGATCATTTTGCCTTTTTATATTTTTTCATCGATTTGAACGGATTTGCCGAATAGACCTGCCACATTTTTGGCTAAAAATGGCCTCGAATCCCACCGCTAACGGTATCGAAGACATATTATACGTGTACTTGGAAGTGTATCGTGAATGTTGCTTGCGCCCACGATAGCGCGAAGGTTGGCCGTACGTACTGCTTTGTTTGTACCATGCTTGGCAGTTGTAAAACCACCCACAAGTATTTATTGATTCCTCGTCAAGTTAGTGCTGAACCCGGAACCTCTATTATTAACACGACTTTGCTACCGCTGCACGGCCCACAATTGTCTTAAAATCATTAAGTAGAGGCGCATCTGGGACAAAATGCATTTTACTGTATGCATTAACACGGCTCGTCCCCACTCATCAACAGACGGCTATCTATGGAGGGCACGAACCCCATGGCAAAGGAGTTCACGCCGTCATCATGTTCGGCACCGTCGGATACTGCACTCGAACCCATGCCAGGTGAAGACCACAATCCCGCGTTTGATAAGTTGGCCATTTTTTGTGCGATATAATCATATAGTATGCCCCTTTGTCCCCAACGCTTTGATTCGACCGAACAAACACTTCTGCATTTCAAGTTAGTTATGATCAATTCACGACAGGAAACCAAAAGCCGCTGCCGCCGTTTTTGTCCCAACTGGCGCAGAAAAAAGGGGATGCTGTCGCCGGCTTCTCTCTATCAATAGTGTTCGAGGTTCCATAGCAGCGTGATCTCTGACGTGCGTCTGTCGTTGTGACGCCTGCAAGATAGGCCCGGCAGGGGTCAGCAATATGCACCTTCGTTAAACCAGCCGTCGCTCAACGTGTCAACCTGCGCTTATACAGCGACCGCCACCCAGAAGAATGCCATCCTCGTAAGTAGAGACCTGGCATTGTTTTCTATTAGGGCTTGTGTTGGAGGATTTCAGTAAATCTTGGCGTTAGCAGACGTTCAAGTGCATCTCCTGCTTGGCAACTTGCTTGACGACCAATAGGCGTCACAGCGCGTAGTTTTTTATGAAGTCAAGTGATTTCCTTGAAGATTATGCTTTTATTTCTGTCTGAGAAGTGCGGCCGAAAACCTGTTGTGCAGGTCTTCCTTAGGTTGAAAAACGACTTTCAGTTGATATCCAGGTTCAATCTGCTAGTCCGACAGATCGGCTTAACCAGCAGTTACACTCGCGCCGGTACGCAGGTGGTCATCAACTGCACATGGTGCCAGAAACTCTACCGTCCAAACGGGGGTTTTCAGCTGCTGTTGGTTCCGAAGTGAAAACCGCTGCTGCCGAGGTGAGATACGATATTGAGATATGTTTCGATTTTATCCCACCACATGCCCCAGCAAGGCACGCGAGGTCTAGCCGTCTAGCTTGGTGTCAAACATGCACTTCAAGTCGTTCCGTACGACAAGATGAATACCAGTATCTCCTTGCGTACCCAAAAGCGCCCGTGTTTGACAAACCTGCATAGGACGCATTCTGCTGGTCTCGTTGTGTATCGATCCACCACCTCCATTTGTCGTCCCCGATTTCCGAAAATAATTAACTTCGACACCCCCTTCCTACCCTCTCACGCAACAATTGAACTATACATTTGTGCACTTTCCACTGTATAATTAGGACCGTGACCGAGACTCTGTCTGAGCCCCACCACACTAGTATGATTATGTAACACACAAACACAAGAAGTATTCGGTTAGTAGCGTTCCCAATAATAGGGGGAAGGGATACGGGACAAGGGAGGCACACAAAACCATAGGGAGTGAGGGGCCGCAATCCAGCTAAGCCCATCAGGCAGGCAATACAGATCAACGCGTTCACGTATTCCTGCGTGAAAACCATCTCCATATATCTCCGTACTCGAATAATTATTGCCAACGACCCGAGGCATACTTCCTACCTGGTATTTAATAGGATATTCCTTGTTAAAAATAATATCTTATACTTTTGGGTTCTCCCACTAACGCCGATGACAGTATACTGCCTCTGTTGGGTAGGGTTGGGTTGTGGTTCGACAGCACGTGTTGGGTTGGGGTTGGGTTGGGGATGGGTTGGGGTTGGGTTGGATCCACTAGCGACACGACAGCTTACTGATTTGCTGTTGCTGTTGTCCAACCGGAGGAGCACCGGATCGACCAAAAACTAAGAGTATCAGTAGGAAAGCGTCGTCGAACAATTTCAAAATGTGTTTCCCACGTCCATCTCACGTATGAGACGCGCGTGCATCTTGGGGTTCCCATCGTCCTTTGTTGCTTTGACCCGCCCGCATCAACCAGCACCCTTTCTGAAGATGTTTGTTGGCCCTTCATCGTGTGTGTGTATGTGTGCTCTTCGACGCTCGTGACCCCGCGCCAGCTGGAGGAGCAGCGTATCGAGCAGTGGCTGAAGGACTGGGCGGAGAAGGCGGAGGAGAGAGCCGTGGCCCACCGCAAGAGGCTCGAAGCTGTCCTCGCGCACCCAGACAACGGGCCGGAAAAGGCCCTTAAAAAATCTCTCGAGGTCTGTCAGTGCAACTAACCATTTTCGACACCAAAATATCCCCCTTCGGGCCCGTGCTACGATAGAGGTATTGGTAGCACGTTTTTGGCTAAAATTATTTTGTGAACGACGGAGCTCCTTAACCCGAAAACCGTCGGGATTCCAGTTCTTGTTTTGCAATATAACTCGTATGTGTACCTCGGCTATGGGATGGTTCATCGGGTCAACCCTCTTGGGACTTCGGCACTAAAAAAGTGACGCTTACCGCAACGCCCACTGCGTGATTGGGGGATGTGATGATGATACAACATTGGTGTCGAGTTAAAATTATGGGAGTCGTACGTACTGCACGGACGCGACATGATCCTCCCCGTTGCTGCTGGGCGCTCACCCTGCTCGTAGACGGTTGGTGGCACCAACGTTGTCATTGGTTAGCTCGATATTAAGGGGCCCCGAAGGAGTTAAGCTCATAATGTTTATCAAAGTTGGGTGTTGGATAAGGTGCAGAGCCCTCCCAAGTGCGGAACCTCAGATAAAAGAAGGTGCACCTAGAGATATCGTAGCATGCGTCTACGAGATGACGGCCATGTACCCCCGTCCCGTGACATCAATTGCTCCCCCGCCCCTGCTATTATCCAGCGGGGGCCGCGTTTTCAGATGTGTCGATTGAAGATAATACCGGTCTCTGAGAGAGGTCCACATCGCCTCAGCAAAATAAGGGAAACCCGTGTTTGATTCGCCAGTCGCACCACGTGGCCTAGCGATGAACTTGATAAAATCACGAAGATGCCTGGCCTAGCAAGCCGCTACTGTTGCCAAGCAAGCAGCAGCAACAGCAGCAGCAGTAGCCCTGCCTGTTCGCGTGTTCTCTTCGGCCAGTCTGCCAGCACCGTCTCGTGCTGTATCTTCTTGGTCTTCTCACTCCCACGATGAACCGAGCCACGCCACGCTGCTGCCATCAAAGTGGACTCTTGAGCCATATATATAGCATGACCAAGACGTCAATTCTCTCTAGAACAACAAAAGAGCAGATTTTTCTCGAAACGATTCCCGATCTCTCATGATCTTATCCTTTAAGAGACAGGCTAGGCGAGGTTTACTAGACCTGGCACCTGGCACTCCCCTCTCTTCAACCGTACCCCCCACTTTAGCCATGTTGATACCGTAGGCGGTGCTGAAAATGGCAGACAGAGTGGAGGCCGACCTTAGACACTACCAAAGAGATATGTGATATGTGATACGATATGGGATATGATATGGGATATGATACATATGATATGTGATATGTGATATTATACGTGATATCATACGAACCATGTGTTACAATATGATATGTGACGTATATGATCTGTGATGTTATATGTGATACCTGGTACCAAGTACCTGTTATGATGCATGATGTGATATCGTAAGTATGATATGTGATATGATATATGTGTTATCATATGATATGTGATACTTCGTACTTCGAAGTATATATGTATGATCTGTGATGTTATACTGTACCTGGTATGTGATATGACACACGACCTCATACGAAGTATGTGATATCATAAATATGATATATGATATATGATATGATCTGTGATATGATATGTGATATGATATGTGATATGATATGTGATATGATATGTGATATGATATGTGATATGATATGTGATACGATATGTGATATGATATGTGATATGATCTAGGCGGAGATCGAAGCGCAGAAAAAGGCGGTGATTAAGATGGCGGACAGAGCCGAGGCCGAACTCGAGGCTCCGGAGGCGTTGTCGATCGCGAAGAACGACATCTTCAATTCCAAAATGGACGAAGAAAGGCAAAGGTATTACAGCATATACGAAGCATAATACGGCACCCTGGTACATGACAACGACTTATCATTTCTATAGGTTCCTTCCCTCCGACACAAATGTCCAGGTCAAATATCTATATCCCCCATATTAGCCTGTAGGACGGAGAAAACCGAAAAGAAAATCGAACAAGCTATATCTAAATATTTCTATAACGTGGCGTGGAGGAGATGAGGGTTGTTTTTTGTTATTGGGGTGGTGGCTTATCTTATACAAAGTATCTTATCAATACTAAATACAAATGCGTCAGCTGTGAGTTCTCCTTATTGGGGTATTCGAAGGCGAAAAAACATACAATTATTCTCCACGTGGTGTCGAATTTCGTTAGACTATTTCACACACCGGACAGATCAGACCAGATCAGGTCCTAATCAATGATCTGTGTCGTTCAGGGCAGACAGATCCGACAGATCCCTGGTTGATATGATCTGCATGGTCTAGATCATGTTGCTGAGCGTAGAGCCGTGTGACCTGCACGATCAACATTGGCGTATCTTTCCTGGGCTGGATTTGCGTTACACAGATCCCGCACAACATACCATAACGACAGATATAGGATCTAGATGATCTAGATTATGTAGATCATGATCTAGATCATGCTCTTTCCGATGTGTGATTTTTAATTATTGTGGAGTTCCAGTGCGTCACGCGGTCTATTTCCACACGGGGGGGGTGTTGTAATCTTGTTTCTACTTCGTATTTCAGGGTGAACGTACTAGATACGAAGGTTATTTGTCATTTGGGTGGTGATTGTTCGTTATTATTATGCTTGTCGTCCGACAATGTGCAGGCAGCATGACCTTCAGCGTTGATCACTCAGAACATCCCGAAATAAGGAAGCCTCTGAAACAAAAGGAAACCTCGCGCACCAAGCCTACCGTTATTGGGGTGTTCCACTGTTGTATTAAGCATTATTTCTGCACGGGAGTGGTGCGATATTGTTCGTCGGTCGATACCTGAACCCTGCCAACAGTATGGTGGGGAAGGCAGATACTAAGCGTCAACAAAAATCGACGGGCTCGATCTGAACCTTAGGGGACGATGGCGGACGCAAGAGCAGGCCCCTATTCCGGGGGGGCATAGTAAATAGGACCAAATATTGTTAGCAAAAATACAGAAATATATACTTCAAGTGTAGGTTTTGGTGTCTATAATAGGTTCGATTGTGTCTAGAGTAGGTCCTAATAACTATGGACCAAATATTGCCAGCAAAAAATAGTGAAAGACATAGGTTTCGGTGTCTACAGTAGGTCCTATTGTGTCTGCAGTAGGTCCTATTAACTATGGTCCCCCGTAATAGCTAACAGATGACGATGCTTTCCCAGGGTAACCTATCAACAATTACGGCGCGTTCTACGACGCTACTACTTCAGGGTGAACGAGCATGATGAAGGTTTCTTCGTCGGTAATGGGGGGTGTTCCGACGATTATCGCTTTCTTTTTGCACGGGGGGTGTGATGCATACTTTTTTGTTTGTTTTCTGTGCCATTACTATTTCAGGGTGCACGAAGAGATGAAGGTGGCAGCGGCGAAGTACGAGGAAGAGGAGGCGAGGGTGAAGGCCGACAAGGAGGAGAAGATGAGCAAGATGAGGGAATCGGCCGCAGATGCCGCCGCCAGGGTTATACAGCAAATGTACCAAGTCTTCAGCGTGAGTATTTTCTCGTCTCCTCCTAAAAAAGGAAGAAAGAAAGAAAAAAAAACATGTCTGAAGTCGTTGGATTCTCGATTCCCTTTACATGTGGATCGGGACATGATTGGAACAAGTGCCTTACATTGGCAGCTGAAAATTTGAATAATAACAATACCTGGTACTTTTTAAGTTAGACCATACCAGGAACAGTACAAAGTACGAACTAAAAAGGTGTCGGGTACCGGTATTGTTGAGTTCGTACCGAACACGCCGGTATGGTTCGGTAGGGTATTGAGGCCGTGCCGAACACTCCGGTATGGTTCGGTATAGGGTATTTACCGAGAAAATGTCCCCGGTATACTTTCGTACGCACCCTACCTATTTAATGGCATACCATTGCTATTGTGTGCTGTACGTTATCATTCCTTCTTCTCCTTCTTATTTTTCTTCTTCTTTGGACGGGAAGGTATGAATACCAAAACGACCCTGAATGCTCCGTCCTGAGTGGTAGTACGTACCATCCTATTCATAGGAGAGGGATAGTGGTCAACAAAAGGCGAAACAGGAAGGGGATAAGATAACCAAACACTTTTCATGTAGTACATGGAAGAAGAAAAAAACGTACTGAGCGCCTCAATTGTTGGGGGTGTCTCTATGTAGAGCAGGGGACGTGTCTCTATGAAGAGCAGGGGACGGTACTACTCCGTCTCGAAAGGGATGCGCGGTCAATGGGTCAAACGAGTATAAGGCAAGTAACAGATGACTCGCGTGCCCACTGTATTGATGCTGCGGCTCTAGTGTAGGGCCGTCGTGTGCTATGTAGACGTTGCGTGGAGAACTTGGTTGAAACATTAACATTTTGTTTCTCTTGTTTTTACTATTGTCACCTCGGTATTATGTTTGCCATATCCGACAACAATGTTATAAAAACCAAAAATAAACGTCAGCTGTGAGATCGAGGACTTTCGTCGAAGCTGTGCAGCATGATGAGCTTCGTTCACTCCAACCGCTCACAAATAGTACAGAAATAATAAGAAACCCAAGGAAAAGACCAAAGAAAAATTGTAACCTACGCAATAGTCGCACTGGCAACTTTCTTCTGTACGCTGTTCTTCCTTTCACCATTCTGCACAGAAGCGTAAGGACCGCTAGGGTCCAAATATGAAGACCGAAAATTCCTGATTCCGTCCGCAGTGGGATTGTGCACCCACCCCCATGTTCAGCGAATGAAAGCACTTCGAGTTTGAATTGGGGAGATGTTTTTGCGTTTTTTTTTTTCGGTAGGAAAATGTTTAATTACGAGTAACGCAATCGAGGCCGGAGATAGGAGATCGGAGATCGGTCAACCGATCAATCAACCAACGAGCCCATCAATGCCGAATTTGCAACAATGTTTAGACGCAAAATCACGCAGATAAATAAGCACACACATTGTCCCCTCCCCCCGCCAGTCCCCAGCCAATGAGCGAGCATCAGCAATGTGGTCGGATCTAACTTCCTCATCTATTAATAGCTTTTGTCGTTGTCGGATGTGCACCACGGAATGTCACCTAAGGTATATAGGTAGAACTTGATCCCCC
>JAYJME010004892.1:0-10543 GCA_036873775.1 Costaria costata
TCTTCACCCTAGGAGAAACACGCTCTGTGGTCACAAGCTACGACACAGAGATAATGCATTACAAAAAATGCATCGTATATATTATATGTTTGGTGGTATGAGTAAACCACGTAAGATATACTGACCGGTGGATCTCTTTATCGATTGGCAACTACTGTACAGAGCACCATAAATCGAAATTGACGTTTAGACTTGCAGCACTCGTTAGACTTCCGACACGAGTATGACGATGCCTGTAATATACAGCAGATTTGGATTTTCAGCGTTGTGCTGGCCATGACTCCGTTGTAAAAGTCCTCGAGCATCGTTCGATCCGTGAAACAGCACGAACGTTCAACCTTGGGTTGCATGATGAGTGAGCCCCTTCGGAGGTACCGACGGGTATACGCATATAATATCTTTGGTTTTATGGTGAACCACGTACAGTATTACGGGAGACCATTTAGTAAATAGGACCAAATACTGTTAACAAAAATAGGGAAATATATGGGTTTTGGTGTCTACAGTAGGTTCTGTTGTGTCTACAGTAGTAGGTCCTACTAACTATGGACCAACTATTGTTAGCAAAAACAGGGAAATACATGGGTTCTGGTGTCTACAGTAGGTCCTATTGTGTCTACAGTAGGTCCTATTAACTATGGTCCCCCGTAATATTAACAGTAAGATATTAACAGTAAGATATACGGACCACCGGTAGATTTTTTTTGTCACCAATTGCAATTGGCAACTACCGCTATAAATATTAAAAATGGGACATTTTTAGGCTTGCAGCACTACTATTAATAAGTCTTGTCAGACTTCCGACACGAGTTTGGCGATGCATACAGCAGAAGAAGGAGATGTGGATGTTCAGCGTTGTGCTGGTCATGAATCTGTTGCAGAAATCCTTTACGGCATCGTTCGATCCGTGAACAACACGAAATCTTCAGCCTTGGGTTGCATAAAGTGAGACCTTTCGGATATACCGACGGATATATATATAATATATATATATATAATTTGTTGGTTGTATGAGTGAACCATGAAACATACGGTAGACAGACTGACCGGTATGATGGTAGATATTTTTGTCACCAATTGGCAACTGCCGCTATTGTTAGGCTTGCAGCACTTACTTGTCAGACTTCCGACAGGAGTATGACGATGCCTACAGCAGCAGACCTGGATGTACATCATTGTGCTGGCAACGACTCCACTCCAAACATCCGTGAGCATCGTTCGATCTGTCAAAAGCACGACACGAACGAGTGAGTGTTCAACCTTGGATTGCATGTCGCGTGGTGGGTGAGCCCATTCGGAAATACCGAATACCGACCGGTGCATATCTTTGGATGCACGTATGATGAGTGAACGACGTGAGATATACTGACAGGTGGATCTCTTTTGTCACCAATAATTGGCAACTACTCACGCAGCTTGCAAAGTAGAGTTTAACCATTTATTTTAATTCGTCGTACTCACAGCTGACGTATTTTTTCAATTTGATAAAACTACCATTATACTACGGGGGACCATAGTAAATAGGACCAAATATTGTTAGCAAAATAGGGAAATGTATAGGTTTTGGTGTCTACAGGAGGTTCTATTGTGTGTCTACAGTAGGCCCTATTAACTATGGATCAAATATCAATATTGTTAGCAAAAATAGGGAAATATATAGGTTTTGGTGTCTACAGTAGGTCCTGTTATGTCTACAGTAGGTCCTGTTATGTCTACAGTAGGTCCTATTAACTATGGTCCCCCGTAAATACTATTAAATAGTAACTGACGAAAATCGAAATTGACATTTATTTAGGCTTGCAGCACTTATCAGACTTCCGAAACGAGTTTGACGATTATGCCTACAGCAGATCTGGATGTTCAGCGTTGTGCTGGCCATGACTCCGTTGCAAAAAACCTTGGGCATCGTTCGAGCCGTGAAAGCACAAATGTTCAACCTTGGGTCTTTGCATGAGTGAGCCCTTCTTTTTGGAGGTACCGTCGGGTACATATCTTTGGCTGTATGAGTGAACTACGTACGAGTAAGGCATAATGACCGGTGGATCTCTTTCGTCACCAATTGGCAACTACTGCCAGAAATCGAAGTTTAACATCTATGCTTACAGCACTTATACTTGTCAGACATCCGACATGAATATGTCCATGCCTGATGTACAGCAAGCAGATGATCTGGAAACTAGCAGGGTGTTCAGGGCTGTGTTGGCCATGACGCCGTTGCAGATATCCTTGAGGATCGTTCGATCCGCGAACATCACGAATATTCAACCTTGCCCTGCATGAGTGAGCCTCATAGGATATACCGGCAATGTCAACACTGTCAATGCCAAAATGTCAAAACCAAAAATATCAAACATGTCAATGCCAACTTTTTCAAATGTCACTGCCAAATGTTAAATGCAAAACATTCAGAAGGAGTTAAGTCTATGTCTACGGAAACACGCTATTTACGGGGGACCATAGTAAATAGGACCTAAGGCTGTTAGCAAAAATAGGGAAATCTATAGTTTTGGTGTCTACAGTGGGTTCTATTGTGTCTACAGTAGGTTCTATTGACTAGTGGACCAAGTAATATTGTTGGCAAAAATAGGGTAATATACAGGTTTTGGTGTCTACAGTAGGTCCTATTGTGTCTACAGTAGGTCCTAGTAACTATGGTCCCCCGTAATAGTTGCACACCGGGGTGTGCAAATAAACGACAACGCTACGTAATTGCACACCGGGTGGGCAAATATCTTCGAAACCCTCAAGCCCTCCCTTTGTGCAACGGTAACAAATTTAATTATTTTTGACGCTGAGCGCGCGACCCGCGCCCACATCAATCACACCGACCCCGACGACCGGGCACTCAAAAAAGCGCAGCATACGCGGGGGGGAGTACTCAATATACAGATCATCGCTTTCCACTTCAGGATCTAGATCTCTTCAGGGAAGATAAACTCCAGATCTGTACGATCCAGCTCATGTTGCCGGGTGGGAGTCGTGTAATCTGCATGATCTATTAATAGGAGATGTTTCCTGGGTTGGATCTCTACTGCGCAGATCCCGCACAACATCTCATAACGGCAGGTTAGGATCTAGATGATCTAGATCGTGATTTGTGCGACGCGCGAATTTTTTTATAGTCCACAATATGAATAGCTCTCCAATCAGCTTCAATACATGTTTCTTTCCGGGAAATTTCCGAGACGGTCGGGGTTAAGGTAAAGGCTTAGGGTAAAAAAACGATTCAACTCCTTTAGAAGTGCATCCCTCTTTTTGGGGAAAACTTACTTGGAATTAGTGTGGAATAAGTTTTGGGGGGTAAGAACAAATATTTCAACCATTTTGTCGAAGCTGGGCCAAGGTCTATTATACTTGAAGTACGACGCTACGAAATAAAAACACCAACCAAAACTATATGTACCCCGCGGGAGACCCTGGGTATCCCTACAAAGTCGCGGGTTCGACAACCACTGCTATCTTTCGCGCGAGGGCATATCATCGGCACACCCTCCCCCGCTCGTGTGCGTCGACGCGGGCCATTCGGGCCACAACAGCCTTCTCACGCTGTTTTCCCGAGGCCATCGTCCCGAGTTCTTCGGCTGACCACTACGGAAGGGGTACACAGAACCTAATGTTTTTGAAGCTTCTTGCCTCGTCAGCTCTGTCGCACCCCTCTCACCCAGCAGCCAACGTTTGAGAACACAAAAAACAAACATTTTACGCTAAGCCCGATACAGGAAAAATGTAAGCGAAGCCCGATACAGAAACCGCAGAAACCTGTGGGCTATGTATCTAACGCGTGCTATTGAAAGCTTAACCCTTTTACTACCCCGAAACGTATCCCACACTATTTCCAAGTAGTTTTGTCCCCAAAAACCGTTGCCGGCTCTAAAGGGGTTAGCTTCACACATCGGACAGATCATCGATTCCCACTTCATGATCTAGATCGTTCGGGGCAGATCTATTTCCTGATCTGTATGAACTAGCTCGTGTGGCCGGGTGGGAGACGCATAATCTGCACGATCTAGGAACGGTTTCCAGGGTTGGATCTGTACCTTGCAGATCCTGCACAACATCTCAAAGCTGCAGGTTAGGATCTAGATGATCTAGACGATCTAGATGATCTAGACGATCTAGATGATGTAGATGATCTTGATCATGATCTGTCCGACGTGTTGAAAACTTCACACCAAATACAAGGACACCTGGTATAACTCACTTGAGGCGCCCCATTAGTCGTAAATGCTTGGGGGCTCAAAAGCGCAGGCCCTATCGACACCTTTCGCCGTGGACGCCCAAACCCGTGCTCTGTCTTCCTCCCCTGCCGCCTTGTCGTGTGTCAGGCTACGTGCTGCCCGTTCTGGATTACCTGCGGAAGCTGGCGGCGGGGCCAGGCCTGGACCAGCCCCTGGTCGCGTTTTTCCTCATCAAGATCGTCGGCGTTGCTATCACAAGAGGGGTGAGAGAACGCCTGTTTGTATGTATCATTCTGAACGGAAAGGGTGAGGAACCTTTTCGTGTTCATAGTTGTACCCCGACGGTCCCTGCTATTCCTGTCCAGAGTGTTATCTGCGACTGCTGTGTTGCCACAGCGGTAAGGCTGTAGGTTGACAGGACTTCACGGGTGGTTTTTGGTTGGGTGACGAAGGAAACCAACTAACTTAATACCTATGTGAACTCATTGTTTAATATTTTTTGACAAGCATGCAATGACGAGCATGACGAGCTACTGCACCTACGCGTACAATATAAAGGAAATTGGGGTGGAGGGAAATTCATTGGTTATTGTCTTGGGCTATTGCGGGGAAACGTAGTAATCGGGACCTATGAAAGCCACAAAATGGTACCAGGTATACGTCGTACTTCGAAGTATATTACCCTATTTTACTGATAATGTTTGGTCCTGATGACTATGTACCCCCGTAAATAGCGTGAATTAATTATTTATTTATTTTTGGGAGACGATAGCGTTGAAGTACAAGTTGTGGCTTACAAAGAATATATATTTTTGATACCTACAGTACGTACGTAGGCCATGGGATTGATTGTCGGGGTTGTGCTTTCATTTTTTCTCAGAGTCAGTTTTTTGGGCGAGGTATCTGGGGCTCTCCTCAAGTGAGGAACCTTCGGGGAAATTTCGGTGCGCCCCCCTACCGTACCGTTCATCCGCTGCGACTATTATGCTATTATACCCCATCAACCACTGTCCCCAAACACACAAAAATAAAAATGCCACCGACGCGTGCCCCCCCCCCTACCGACCCCCTTGGCCCTTCCTTGCATCTGATTGGCTCGCTGGCTTGCACCCCCTTGGCCCTTCCTTGCCTCTGATTTCCTCGCTGGCTTGCACCCCCTTGGTCCTTCCTTGCATCTGATGGGCTCGCTGGCTTGATTACGGTTGGTTCGCTTCTCTTGCGCCTGATTAAGGGCTCGCTCTGTTCCATATGACTGACTGGTTCTCTTGCGTCTGATTGGCTGGCTCTTTTTTTTGTATCTGACTGGCTGGACCTATATCATCTGATTGACTGATTGTCTTTCGTCTGATTGGCTGGCCCTCTTGCAATTGATTGCCTGGCTCTCTTTCGTCTGATTGCCTGGCTTTTGATTGTCTGGCTCTCTTGCATCTGATTAGCTCGCTCTCTCGTGTACATCTGGCTGGCTTTTTTGCATCTAATCGGCTCGGCTCTCTCTTGCATCTGATTGGCTGGCTTGCTTTCGTCAGGGGGAGATCAAGACGTACTCCCCGGCGTTTCTTAACGCTATGGCGGACCTGATGGGGGTTCCTCGCGTGAGACAGGCCCTGCAGGGGAAGCAGCTGTCGCCAAAAGACCGGGAGCGGTTGAACAGCTACGCCCGATACTGCCTCAAGTTCCAAAGCAAGGACCTCACGGCGGAGGTGAGTTACTTTGTAGCCGCTGCAACGTTAACCCTTTTAGTATAGTAGTGGTCCCTTTATAGTGCCGGTTAAGTAGTGCCGGTCGCCCGCTCTAGTGCCTTTGAAAGCGCTTGTAATACAGTAGGTGGTCCCGTTATAGTACCGGTTGAGTAGTGCCGGTTGTCGGCTATAGTGCCTGTGAAATCGCCTGGCGCAGATGGGAACGACCTGTAGTGGCAATCAGTATGCGGAATAGTGCCGGTTTGCCGCTATAGTGCCGGTATCTTCGGCTGGCAACTACCGGTCCCATAGAGGGACCACTACTTTACTGCACTGCACATATACGCATATTCCACTCCAATTCGAAGTACTTTATCCCCCAAGTAGAGGTGCAGTCCCTAAGGGGCTGAAGAACGGTAGGCACGGCGCGTCTTGGTAGGTGTGCCAGGGGGGTATGGCGGTGGGGTAACGGGTTATTGTTGCGTTGAGGCGTGTTCGTCGTCGTGGTGGTGGAGTAGGAGGTGAGTGGGTGGGGGGGGGGAGTTGGTGGGCGTCGGGATGTTGTTGGTGGTAGTTTTGGTGGTGTTGGTGGTTGGGGAGGTGGGGCTGGTTTGGTGGTGGCAGTGCTAGTGCTGTTGGTGTTGGTGTTGATGCTGGTTTTGGGAGAAGGGTGGGCGCGTCGCGTCTTGCGGAAGTTTCAGGGGGGTAAGGCGGTAGGGTAAAGGGTTTGCGGCGTGGAGGCGTGCTAGTGGTGTTGGTGGTGGTGATGGGGGGGGTGGGTCGATGAGGGGTTGCTGGATGTATTGGTGTTGGTGGTGGTAGTGTTGGTGGTGATGGTGATGGGTGGGGTGGGGAGCTATTGGTGTTGGTGTTGGCGTTGGCGTTGGTAGTATTTGGTGTTGGTGTTGCTGTCATTGTCGTGTTGTTTCTGTTATTGGCTTTTTCCTTACTTGGTTATGTTGTATGTTCTGGTCCCTTCCCGTTGACGTGCACCATACTTGGCGCGTGCATGTGTGCGCCTCTAGAGTCGCTTGAGTCAATGGAGAAGGTGTTTGGTATTTGGTATTTGTAATTTGTAAAAAAAAAATTACTTTCGTATCTTGATTTGTGATTTTTTGTATTTTGTATTTTGTATTTTCGTATTCCGTATGACCCGAAGCTACCGATCACGTTCATGGGTAGTAAGTGACGCATGCTCGCATGCCCCCGCCATATTATCTTGTTCGATCGTCACGCTATCTTGTTTGTTTTGACACCTTGTCGTTTGCCTTTGCCATCTCTTAACCCATGCGCGTGCCCTCCAGTCGCTGGAATCGATGAAGCAGCTGATGATCGGCCTGGAGCGAGCATGAGCGCAACTTCGTGGTGCTGTGATAGCTCTATTAACAGTCTACAGCAGTAGCGCCCGGGGTTGGTTGCGTATACGATTTATACGTATTTATAGCTGACACCTGCGATATTCTACCATCGGCCATGTCACCCTTATTTTGCTAGTGTTGTATTTTATTTAATAATGATAGATTATATCATCCACGTGATATATTATCATATCGTACGATTATATCAATGGTATGTTTTTTTTATATGGTAATACTTGTACTGTATATCATAATCAATGGTATGTTATAAATTATCACCTGTGTGAAACTAGTGCCTGCTCCCGAGGCCAATGATGTCGCAGTGGCGAGCTCCCAATCCCTGATGCCTGCAGGGGTCGATAACGGCCTACCGTGCAGAGCAGTTTTTCTTCGCATCATGTAGCAAGGAGGTGCTAAGAGACTAAGTTTCGGGCTAGGCCAAGGGGGGTGCACGAGGCAACCACTCTCGAGGCTTTGTCCTGTGGGACCCCGCCTTATGCCGGTGCCCACGATGGTTGAGACCCCGTCGCTTCCCCGGGGAGAGGTCGACCGTACGTCAAAACGAAGGGATCACTTGCAACCCCAGGTCGATGACCTAGCAGGCTCTGTTAGGCCTGATGTTTGAGGTATCCATCTTTACATGGGTGGTTTTGAGGTCTACGATACATACGTAACCACGTCTGGCGCGATGTTATACTGTATCATATGAACCTGGCTCTCTGTAGCTTTTCATAGCTGTAGACTTGGAGTAAATGTTTGGTTTGGTTTGGTTTGGTTTGGTTTCAATTCGTTCCGTTTTGTTGTGGAGTAGACGTTTCGCGCGGCGGCATCGGTTCTAATTTGCTGGTCCGATGATAGTCAAGTTTCTTGGGGGTGGGGACTTGCTGGCGCAGCCAATACAGTATTAAATGTAGAAATCAACAGCCAGTATACTGGATTCCTTCTGCATACTGTTGCGTTGAAGCAGCAATCTGGCGGCGAAGCCGCCGCTCACGGGGGAACCGCGAGCCGTTATCTCCCCCCGGCCGGTGAGGGGGCCCCGCTGGAGGCGTTTGCGTGGTAATTTTCGCTTTACTTCCCATTACAATCCGGGGGAAAATTGGGTCGGAGTTGGTAGCGGGTGACAAGAACTCATCCATCTAGCGCGATGTCCCCGTCTCTCCCTCCTCTCGTTTATCCATTTTTTCATTTGTCAGGTTTTAGGTTATATGGGTGACGTTTTGTGGGACGTACTTAATTCCCTTTAGGTTTACTTAGGGTCTCTATATAACCAAAAGTCGTCATGTGACGGCCTGTCTGCCGGCCTGCCTGTCTGACGGTCTTGTCCAATGTCTGGAACAAACACCGTGAATGCTTTCTGCATAGTGACCCATGCTACGATAGAGGTGTTGTTCCATGATCTTTTTTCTGAGGCTCTTCACTTTAGGAGCTCAATATCACACCCGAAAACTGTTTTTGAGTAAACTGGAAGGACAGCCCGATGAACAAACCCATGGACTAGGCATTAAAACAAATAATATCGCCAAACAAGATTGACATTCTGACGATTTGGGTTAAGGAGCCCCGTCATTCCGAAACAAAAAAAGCCAAAAAGTGCAACCTCTATCGTAGCACGCGTCTAGTCTATACATGTACCGCAAATAACGTAGTCGAATGGAAGTACTGGTATGATACCAGGTAATGCCACCAAATACACACGGGCTAAAAAAACTAGTTTTTAGGAGGCCATGTTCCCCACGTTAGCGCTGCTAGACACGTTGCGCAGGCGGCAACCTCAACCTCATACAGAGTAGCGCTACGTAAAGAAGCGGTTACCCACGCCTCCACGCCTTTTAGCCCTGAACTCAGCAAGAGCCCGGGGCCAGCATCGCTGCACACCCGGTCAGATAGGTGGACTCGCAGAAGCACATGCAGGCAGCAAAGACAGAGTGATATCATGTACCCACGGCAGGTATCCATGGCGCATGCATGCCTACATATCAATAGGAAACCCGCCAGGATGCCCCAGGGTGGCCCAAACGCCACAGCTGCTAGACACAAGTACGCGGGCGTCAGCCCCAGCACCCAGGTCTTCTTCGTGGCAGCAACAACACACCAGAGAGTAACATTTTCTGCATACTGTATACGAATTACGCTAAAAAACATTGTTTTCGTTTGCTTTCTACTTGATTTTAATGTACCCCCTGTGGCGGATTTCCCCTATGTATACCGTCAACTACTGTAGTGCGAAACACTCGCGGTATACCGTTTTACGTCTAATCGGCCAATCCGACTGGAAAATAGTCTCGGAAATAGAGACCTGAGGTTAAAATATCTCCAGTCGCCAGTCGCCGGTCCTCGTAATGCTCTGGGTATATACGGCGCCAAAAAAATAGGGATATCTTTAGAGTTGCCTGAAGCGTCCGACGTACACCGTACGCCGTCCACCAACACACACAAGTTGACGACAGTTACAACTATTATCCTGCTGCGGGAGTTCCTAGCGACAGCTAAACTATCGTAATAAAATACAAGCATTGTTGTTGCTGAAATCATGGTTAGTTCCTCGTCCGACCATCCAACCTCATAAAAACAGTACACAAAGGGAACACCATCCCAAAACCGTTAATTAGCGCTGCATTACACAGGGGAACAACACGCCGAAGATATTACAGGTACCGATACATCATACAACATCTATCTGTAATCATTATTAGAGTACTCGTACTGCCGGAGGGTCTCTCTCTCCCGAGCTCACCGTGTCGCGTTTGATTTTCACCGCGCGACGGTGGCGACTTGCGACACACTCGATAGTTTACGAAACAAGACAGCAGACAGCAGTGTGCTCTCGTTTCTCGGCGATTCTGTCTATTCTGTCTCCAACAACACTGCTAACCCTAAATGTTGCGACCGTTGGAGTAAAACATGACAAAACGGTGGGGTAACCGATCTGTTCGGGAATTTAGGAAACGTGTGGATATTTATATTAATATCTGAACGGTCCTTACATTTACGGGCATCGTGGGACGTAGACACAAGTGTATACGACTCATCGAGTGTGCGTATGGCTTTAAACCATGGTTTCACTCCATCGACATCCAGCACACCCAGCATCCGTGTTTCCTCTGCCTCCTAGAGAGATACCAGCTCTGATGTGTACGATTCATACAGATCCAATCGAGCTGCCAGCAATAGTGAGATGAGTGAGATGGATCGACGTCCCCTAACCCCTGAGCTGACACGCCTCTACATAAAAAGTAAACCCTCTCCCTAAATGTGGTGGAAATCGAGTTTAGAAGGCAATAACTCTGGTAGCAGATGTCGATCGATATTTTTAGTCTACTTTTCC
>JAYJME010004893.1:0-10541 GCA_036873775.1 Costaria costata
ACTGTAGACACAATAGGACCTACTGTAGACACCAAAACCTATATATTTCCCTATTTTTGCTAACAATATTGGGTCCATAGATGAAAGGACCTACTGTAGACACAATAGAACCTACTGTAGACACCAAAACCTGTATATTTACCTATTTTAACAATATTTGGTCCTATTTAATATGGTCCCCCGTAATCGGCATTTAGGAATTTAGGCGTTCGGACTATTAATAGGTATATGCAGTAGCAATTTACGAAGCCTCGGGCGATACTACTGTAGCTGCGAATGCTACATACCGGTACGGGCGATACTTGTGACTGATTGTCTGATTGTTAATTGTGGTCGTTCTCGTCTCGTCGTGTTTGATGGCGTGACTTGGCGTTTTGAATACAGTTTGCGAGCGATGTCGACATGGCGGCCATGGGCGCGCCGGGGGTGCGGTTGATCACGGCCGCAAGCGATGGGGACAAGAAAGGAGTCAAAAAGTGGTTGGACCAGGGTGTGGACGTCGATTCTCGTGACTGGGACAAGCTGACTCCTCTCATTGCGGCGTCTAGCCAGGGACACCTGGTGAGGCCGATGTTGATTGACTTGAGACTGAGACAGCAGTAGCATCTGGTAGAAGTAGTTCTATGGTGTGTTTACGAATGGTAGGGTATACCCGTATACATACTCTGGGGTACCCGGGTACCAAATGTGTCTGTTTTTGGTCCTACTCGGGTAGATTGCTGGGTATCCCTATAGATGCATACCCTACCAAACACACCCTTGAAACATACCAGTATATATATATATATTCTTTCTTTCGTTTATTCGCTTTCTCTCCTGCAATGTATCAGGTTTGCTGGCTTGTGTATGTTCTGCCTTTCGTATCCTGTGCGTTGGCGTTACATGGTCTAGTATTAATAGTCTCTTTACCTAAATACATGTTGCGATGTATCATCTGTGTCTAGTTTTTGACCACAGGGCTCTTACGAATATAGCTCTAGGTTAAACAAGCAGCACGGGCACTGTACTTGGTGGATGTTGAGATGGGTGGAAAAAACGGTTTAATGTGAAGAACACACACCACCGTGGTATGTGGTATTTGCTGCGGCACTGCCGTAAGAAAAGCGTGGTAAAATAGATATGGTCTTGCATGGCGGCTATAGTTGGTTTGGACATCAACGCCAAGGAGGAGGCTGTCGACGAAATCGGGATCGAAATCGGTCGGGCTCGCCCTTCGGATCGTCAACGTTAACATTTGCCGGAATTTGATGTCATCGCAACCTACCTTGTGGCTCTTGGACCCGAGTACAGGGAGTACAAACCATTGTATCAGATTGTTATCTGAGTGCTGGCTGTAATGTTTATGGGGGCCGATGGTATGTTGACTTAGAGGCAGTACTGCCTTTCTGTCACATGTGTATTTTTGGACGGGACGATCGTTTTTTTAGCGCAACATGCACCACGTTGGTCCCAGAAGCTCACGTTGGTGGCTGACGGTTAATAATTTTGTCATTATCCGGTTTGACTCCTGAAGGACGAGGGTAATGATTATAATTATGATGATGGTGATGGTTCGTCATGATGATGATGATGCTGGTGTTGGTTTGCCATGATGATCATGATGATGTTCGACAGGACGTGGTGAAGGTTCTCCTGCAACGAGGGGCGAATGTGAACTCAAAAGACAAGGACAACATTACCGCGCTCATGGAGGCGTCCATCATGGACCACAGAGACGTTGTCAAGCACCTCCTCAAGGTGATTCACTGTTTTGTCGTGTTTTTGGGACATACGGTACTTATTCGAGAAGGAGTGCGACACACCGTGTCGCCTGTGATGTACGCCCTGGTAATATGTATACGAAGTATGTAGTCATGTTTGCTACGATAGCCGCACGCGGCACGGCCGTTTCACCGCCGTTACGTGATTGAGGGTGGTTGAGGGTTATCTCTTTGTGGCGTGGTATCCGTGCGGGGCGGCTTTTGTCTGGGTGGTCCTTGGCAATGTTGAAAATGCATCCGAGGGTTGTTTTCGTTTGCACGGTGTCATGTCTTCTTTTGCAGGTACATGTTATTGAAAGACTCAAGTACAAACAGCTGGTGTACTCTCAGTCGTGAGGACACGATACGGCGTCGATCTGCCTCTCTATGCATGGCTTTTTACTCTTTACGTCCGAGGTGGATGTTGATATTTCGTTATCGTTAGTGCTGTTAGTGCTGTTAGTGCTAACGTTTACGTTAGCATTGGCATTGATGCTGCCTTCTTTCTTGAAGCCTTAGTGTGTCCGCTGCAAAAGCGCGACCTGTGGGTGCTTGTCGGTCCGCCTTTTCCTTTTGTTATTCAGGTTGTGTTTCATTTTATATTTCGTGTACTCTTATTCATGTTGAACAATGCGTCTTATATTGTGTACTGTACGTCTAACAATGACAGTTGCAATCTCGTTGGACGCAGCACTATTGATACGATACTCCTACAGTACTTGTAGTTCTAGCCCGTAGGGTCTGGCCTAGTCTATAGTGTGTACGGTGCCAGCTGTACTGTCTTGTACTGGTGTTTCATTGCGTTGTATTGCATTGTGTTATACCTGGTATATCTGTAGTTCCCTGTACTGACTTGATCGTGCCTTGATCGTGCTGTGATGGGGTGAATCGATCGTGCCGTGGTAATTTGCTTGGCGGCAACGGCGGCAATGTCTGCAATATTTGCAGGAGGGTGCCGAGGTGGACGCCACAACGACAACTAAAGTGACCGCCCTGTGGCTTGCGGCTGGCGAGGGGAGGAAGGAGGTGGCCGCCAGTCTAATCGCGAGGGGTGCTGATGTCAATAATCGCAGAACAGACGGCATAACCGCCGTCATGGCCGCCGCTGTGGGGGGGCACAAGGTATGTACTTCAGTATTGTCAAAGCGTAGCATCGTTTTATCGTTACCTAGAACATGACCATATGGATTGTGGTAACATGGTATCAGTCGTAAAATGTGTTTTTTTTTGTTGGGTGGGTGTTTGCGTCGTCGTGACGGATGCAAGGGAATATAGAGAACCCCTTGCCCCGTTATTTGTGTTGATGTTGCGGTACTTGCGGGTTGCCTGGTCGCACGATTGGACAACCGTGCTGTAAGCTTGCTATGGTGGACTGTAGATGTAGCCATGTCGAGGTAGGTTTCCCTTCCTACCTAATGGTGTACTGTATACCAGGTATACCAGGTAGTTAGTAGAATGTCGAGTGTGATGTCTAAGGCTTGAAGGCTGCAACATGCATCGCTGGTGCAACAGGAAGTGGTGAAGATGCTGGTGGATGCTATGGCTAGAGTTTCTGAACAGGACCAGGATGGGCTGACAGCGCTCATGAACGCCGCAGAAATTGGGGCGGGCGAGATCGTGAGCTACCTGCTCAACAAGGGGTGAGACTTGCAATTTCGTCGCCACGCGTTCAGTTTTTGTTGCTGTTATGTCCCCAAACCACGTGAGAGGTGTTCTGATGCAACTGATCATTTGTTGGCGAAGAAGCAAGTGAAAGTTACAGCAGCAGTAGCTTATAGAGTAGAGCAGTGCACCCGCTCAGTACTGGACAGAGTACGCTAGCGCCTCCGTTTCTTTTCGTTCAGTACTGTAGCTTGGCGTACCCCAGGGCGCTGCGCTATCGTTTTTTATACGACTCTAGCAAGATTTCACGCGTCGGACAGGTCACGATCTAGATCATATAGATCATATAGATCCTAACCTGTCGTTATGAGATGTGCAGGATCTGTAGATTATAGATCCAACCCAGGAAGCATGTCCTAGATCATGCAGATGATACGGCTCCCACCCGGAAACATTAGCTTAGCTAGATCATGAAGTAGAAATTGATTATCTGTCCAACGTGTGCAAGATTTGAAGTATTATGCTGCATGCAGCAGTGAGTGAAGCACGACAATACTACCTGGTAAGTGTGTTAGAGATATCTGTGATAGTTTCTATGATACAAGTATCAGATATGTACACTATTACTTACCTGGTACCTGGTACGGTATGTGTTACGCGTAGTTGTCTGTAATATTTTCTAATGGGATGTGGTCCTCATGAACGTCAATCGCTGCAGGGCCGATCCGAACGTGATGTCCGAAACGGGGTTCACTTCGCTGATCCTTGCCGCCGCCGGAGGACACCTCGAGGTCGTCAAAACCTTGGTAGATAAGGTGCGATTTCTACTCTTTTCCTCGTATCTATAATACGTATTACTGTTGCTGCACTGTTGCGTATTTTATTGCAGCAGCAAGCATTGCAGTGATACGTGGCGCCGGCACCGGGGATGGTATCCTCGCGGGTTCACTATGGATATGTAGGCATACACGACACTCAAACTGTAACGTGTAACCGATATAAAGACCTGGGATTGTCATCATCCTTGACGCACATAGTATCACTCTGTTTTTGCTCTGTTGTAGTGTGGAGGTGTGGGTGATCGCTTATTTGCGTGCCCCATAGATAGTTGATGCCACATTACTGGTAAAGTGCTGTGAATTATAGCCTGGCGGACAGTCCCTCTATCGTTTCGTCGACACCCTGTTACTGCTATTCAATGCAAGAGTAAATTGCAGCTGCTGCAAACATTGCAATTGCAGTAGTAGCAACAACAGCAGTTAAAATGTGCCGGAGCTTGCGATGCGCCTGCTGTAGTTGCGCTGCTCCCAACGTAGTTGATGGTAGCAGTCGGACAGCGTTTTTCAATGCTTTCCCTTTGTTCTCAAGCTCTGATTCGCTGGATTGGCGTCTATGATATTTTTGGGGCGGCTGCTATTAATAGTGTGATAGCTCTCGCTGAATTGTGCAATTTTGACTTGCGCCGGTGTGGCTCGTTTCTGTGTTATGTATGATATGGCACCACTATGGTGCTATGTTAGGGTGCGGAGATCAATGCTGAACACCCGGAGGGAGTCAACGCGCTCATGTACGGAGCTGCGGGGGCACATCTAGGCGTCGTGCAGGTATGAGGGTCAATACTGTTACGGTCTGATGTCGTGACTATCTATCAACAGCTGTACTGGTGCTGACAAATGTAGACTTGAAAAAAATGTCCTGCGGTGCTTTGTGCATGACAAAATATGTATAAGGCCACTTATCGTCAGCATGAGGGTGGTCGACACTGCAGCAGTATAGAGCCGTGCTTGAAACCGGAGGCTATGAGAATGGGTGCAGTGTGTCACTCGTCGGTGATATTTTTGCCAGCCGTTTTTCTTGCCTACGATATACCAAATACCTGGTACCTGGTACCAGATATACCGGTAATATTATAGCACCTGCGCAATATTTTGGAGAGGGGTCGCTATATGCTACTGGTACGCGCTATGCTCATCTCTCCGTCGTGCGCCTTCCGTTGCGATTTTGTGATGTGCTGTGCTGTACTGTACTGTGCTGTACTGTACTGTACTGCACTGCACTGCACGATGCAAACTTGTTGTTGCCCTTGTGCTTATCGCCGTCCATACCTAATGTGCGTTGTGTTTTTGCCTCCCTTAGTACCTGCTGGACCCGGGCAAAGGTTTGACCGGCGCTGCAGTGAACCAGCTGCACGTCCACGGGGGGTCTGCGCTGATGGAGGTGGGTGTTGTCGAATTGCCGACTCTACTCGGTAGCATAGCAAAGTTGGCTATGTATGGTATCAGGTGCTAGGTATGCACCAGGTATGTGACTGGTGAAGATGTTAGGGTGTTGCGTTGCAGTTTGGGAGGCACATGAGGTGGAATTGCTTTGAAGACTGTAACACAGCTGTCGAGATTTCTTCCACGTCTTTCGCGCGTCATTTTCGATCAGCGATGTCCTCTGAGTGATGCAATGCTGGTCAATGAGATGCTGAACAATGCCCCTGTCAAAGCTACCTGGTACCCTAGAGCACTGAAGTACGAACGAAGCAGGTACAATTGTTGTACGGCTGTGCCATCTGTCGTCGAGTCGCGTGTCATGTTGGACAACTTGAATGTTTCATTGGCCGCTGACGACTAAAGTGCCTATTATTTGTGCTCATTAATAGGACCTAATAGGTTGATAGTGCCTAATAACTATTAATAGTAACAGGTAGTAGTAGTGCTTATTAATAATTCATACGAGTATTAATATATTATTCATAATCCTGCTGTATCATTTCGTCGATGATTTAACTCGTATACAGTTTGGCTGGGATCAATGAGGCCTCTCTGCTGCGATCAGCCGGAGCCTCACCCAGGGCTACTACCCCCACGTTGATTCGATGGTAATCAGTGCGGCACCTCAACGCGGCACCTCGTCGCAGAGAGTAGTTACCCCTGTAAAATAAGCCCTAAAAATATATATAGCTGATGTCGTTGTCGGCGTGTCTCGCGCACAATGATGGGCGGGCGGGATGGTCTGTTTTCCATAGCCGCTTCCTACTCTCTCGTGCTGCTGTACGGGAGCCGACGATGGAAGTGACAATCATCTTGCTTTTTCTGTACAGCCAGCAGGCTTTTCTCCCACCCCGGGACGGCCTTCTACCGTCCCCGGGGTTTTGCTCCAATATTACTGCTGTAACATTTCGTCGATGCTTTAACACGTACCAGGTATAAAGTATGGGACCAATGAGGCCTCTCTGCTGCGGCATGAGATCACACCTGTGCATGTTGCCCCTTTGCCCTTCTCTCAATGCCGTAGTTTATTTGTTATCCTTTCTTCGGGTTTCTTGTCGCTATGATACGCTAATTTGTACAGTATCTTGACCTCTAGTAGAGGTTTGACTTCGATTTTGTACGAACGTGCAAACTGCGCGAACAGCGGCAGGACGTGCGCCTGCCTCTATGAACGGCGTTTCGCGAGAACGCTTCACCCCCGCCACGGCAGCGCACGCTGGACCTGCGTGCGACGGTTGCGGACTGTCACCCCATGTAGTCCATAAGAACGTCCATGGCCGTACTGTCCATGTTATGACTCGCCGCCCCTCCAGCCCGGAAGAGTGCCACCATGTACCGGTCAACATCCTCCATGCCCGCCGCCCGCAAATTGATCTGGAGGTTGGTGGTCATCTGCGCCGGCGTCAACACCAGATCTCTCATATTCTCGCCTTCTAGAACACTCGGGAACAGGAATCCTGATCCCTCTGCAAGTGATCATTGCATGGATTCCGCCGCCTGTTGGCACTCTGCCACGGCTGCGACCGCGCAAATTTCGCGGCAGTCTAGGTTCTTCCGTACCACGGCCGCTTGGGAGGAACTTCGCAGCGTCTTCCCGAACAGGGAATTGAAAATGAACCCCTCGCCTCCCGTCGTCTGCAACAATTGTGGCGCAACCGCTACCGACAGCTTGAAACCGCACTTCATTGTGTGGAAAACCACGCAGAAGATGGCCACGTCCCGAATCAATGAGATGCGTTCTGCTGCTGTGGGCAGCCTCTGTGCGTGACGGCGCATGTCCCGCACTAGATGACGCAGCTGGACTGCCACCGACGGAGGTCCTTGCTGTACCCCCACCACTACTCGCAGCTGTTCCCACTGCCGTCGGCACCCATCGCAGGGACAGCCCGAAACCCTGGTCTACCTTTAGCTCGAATAGCCCGACCCGCAACCCGTGAGTGGCTGTGAATGCGTTCATCACGGCATGGTTGTCTACGCCCATCATCGGCTGCGCGCGTCAGAGCTGTCCTAGTTGCGCTCGACAGCACCCTGTCAGCACTTCGAGCAGCGCGAACAGCTCTTTGTAGATGATGTGTCGGCGTAACCACTCGTGAGGGAGCCCCCCCGTCCGCCGAGAAACCTACCACCGCGGCATTAATACTACACCGCCCCACCAGTTTAACGACGGATGAAACCGTCAATTTGCTGGAGCTTGCCTACCGGGACTCGGAACGAGGTGGTGTCCGAACCGCAACGGATGTCGAGGTACCGTTGTATCCTCGACGGCTTCAGATCGCACTTGGTGTCCGACAGCATCTAGCCGCAAAATAACATAAAAAGTAAAATAAAATTGAACAAAACTGGTATATGGTAAGAGATCAGTATCCCCACGAGAAGAGCTTCTCGGCAGACAGGCGTTGTACCTTGTCAGGGCGCCCGAACGTGGAAGATAAGTTCCATAACAGGCGTCGTCGATACAGGCGAGGACGGGGATACCGCATGAACGCGGGTACGCTGCTTTTGCCTCGCTGAATGAGCGGTGACACGCAGCCCCCTCGTACCAACCGAACGGAGTGGCAGTGCACCCGCAGTCCGTGCCAGCGCACCACACCCTAAAGACCGGCCAGCCCTCCGGCTGCAGGCTCAGATTGTGGAACCCGGAGTGGTTATGCATATTTCCTGTGTAGATCCCCTCCCTCGCGACGTCTGCTACCCACGCCACCGCTTCCATTTGTTACTTTATTTATATGTACAGAGCACGGTGACAATACACGTTAAGCGCTGGAGCGTCGATGACTAACCGAGACTTCGCAGGCTCAACAAAAGGTTTTCAGCATCAGCCTCGACCGTGCTGGACCGGTCGGACCCGGGACGTCGGCCCATTTCACCGGGCACCCCTATTAAAAGTAGAGCTGCAACTTCCGACCGTACGAAATCGGCGTGGACGCGTCCCGGCGGTATGGGGACTTGACCGCTGTTCCCCGATACTCTTTGGTAAGGAACTCGAACGCGCCCACGCCATCGTTTAGGTCTGAGAGCAGCTGTGCTTCCTGCGGGTACAAAATAACCCTTTCCCAAAACTCGTAAGCCGTAACAGGCCTTGGGACGCACTCCGTTCCCTCACTCCCGCGTCGTGCAATGGGTGCTTCACATGGCACGCGGGCTCGGCTTCCGTCTGACGGGTTTCGTTCTGCCTCTGCCACAGCCGGCATGTAATCTACAGTACATTCGACTTCTCGCGCGTCACCACCCAGCTTTGTTCCTCGGTGAAGAGGAATGACATGCCTTGGCTGGGAGCGTAACTCCTACTGCTTGATGCCTTTGCGTTAGGTTCGCGTGCCTTGTATCGGCGGACGCCTATCGTGGGTGTTACGGCATGAGGTACTACATCTATATATTGTTACTTGAGTAAGGATTACGGACACCGACTTTGAACTGGGTGCTACTCAAAGTATATGCAAAGAGCTTTCTTAAAGGGCGAACGTAGTTACGATGCGACTGCTGTGACTAGACGCACCCGCCGAGAGACATGGCGGACGTAAGGGCAATCAGTTACGACGATACTCCGGGCTGAGCCATTATCAGTAATGCGTATCTATCCGTACGGTTTCTACGTGGGTTACGTGAAACAGTTGTTGACAAAACATGTGAGATAGACTTGACGTTGGCCGCTAACGACTAAAATGCCTATTATTTTTTACGTACCAATAAGACCTGTTGATAGTTCCTATTGATAGTGCCTAATCATAGTTCCTATCTGGTATTAGTGCCTATTAATAATACCTACGAGTATTAATACTATTAGTAATACCTATTCTTACTGTTTGTTGCCCCCTATCCCTATTCTTGTACTTCGAAGTGTAATTGTGTTATTAATGGTGATGGCGATACTGATATAATAGGTGTGATACCATGCACCATTACAATATAATGCCAATGGCAATTGTACCACTTAACATTGTACGAAGTATGAATAAAACTGTGCGAATGACATTGTACCGGTAACATCGTACCAATGACATTGTATATTCCGCATGCTGTACTGCCTGTTTGATTGCAGGCTAGCACATCTGGCAATGTGGGTGTGATCAAGCTTTTGCTGAAGAAGGGAGCGGACGTGACGGTCACGGACAAGGACGGTGTGAGCACTCTCATGTCTGCCGCCAGTCACGGACACGCACAGGTGAAAGCCATTCATGCTCAAATTATTACATGCTTACAATGCTTGTATTACTTTCATGCTTACATTGCTTGAATTGCTTACATGCTTACATTTCTTACATGCTTACTGTGTTTATTTACATTATTGCTTGATTGCGCTGTTTATTTACATGCTTACACTTATTAAATGCTTACAGCGCTTACATTGGTTTCATGGTTGCGTTACTGCAATGGTCATACATTGCTTACATTGGTAATGTTGCTCACGTGCTTACACTGCTTACATGCTTACAATGCTTACATTGCTTACATGCCTACAGCGCTTACATTGCACGCTTGCCTGCATATCTTACATTCTTACATTGCTTCTACGCCACCGCACAGCTTGAATGCACTCGTAGGGCACACTATGTTATTCGATTACTTTCTTATACCTAGTACCGTATGTTTTTTGTTTTACGTTATTGGAGTGGTGCATTGCTTCCTGTTGCGTACAGGCTGGTTCAGGCCTACCGCCCCAGATTCAGTTCACGTCCAACGCCGACGCCGTTTTTTTTTTACTATACCCTGGTATTTGGCAAATGCGTTCTATGAACCCATTCCGACCGGTTACCAAACTTGTTGTTTTTGTTCTCGCCAGCTCGCCAGATGTTTCCATGGTTGCAGTTTTTTGGGATAGTGGGGTCGTGAGACATCCAAAAGATCCGGCGGACGAAAAGGAAAACAAAAGAGCAGTGGCCAAAAAAGGGTATACCCGATGGGTTTGTGGACAAAACAGGGTACCATTGTATTTTAGTGACCG
>JAYJME010004894.1:0-10541 GCA_036873775.1 Costaria costata
CCCCCCCCCCCCCCCCCCTCTATGGTCATACGACTACGGCCGTGCATGATATCATATGTAGAAAGTCTACAATGCAATAAATATCGAGCCCTGAGAAAGCAGAACACATGACCATTGTATAATACCTGGTGTGTATGATATTATCGGATGACTGCTGTACATGTCCATATACCTAAAAACATTTTTTTTTTTTTTAAAGGTGTGGGATGTCTTCGGGGGGGGAGGGGGGCGGCTGCTGCACACGCTGGCCAATCACCAGAAGACGGTCACCTGCCTCGCGCTCGACGGGACGGCCACTCGTCTGCTGACGGGGGGGCTGGACAGACACGTCAAGATATACAACCTAGAGAACTTCAAGGTGAGAGAACAGACCAGACCAGACCAGACACAGGTATGGGATTTGTATATTCGAAGCATGTAAAACATTACCTGGTATGACACAGTTTGGGTCACGGTTTAAATAAAGGTCAGAAGAAAAATGGGGGTATACCCCCTGTTTTTTCGGCCATTTAGGGGTATAGGGAAAACACGGACACGGCACGTGTGCCCGCGCGCGCCCCCAAACCGCCTCAAATCCAATTCTGACACGCTGGCAATATTTTTCTTCTGCCCTTAAATAAATCTTTCAGTAGAAATCTATCAGTAGTGGGGAGGGGGGAGAAAAGCCTGCTGTGTGATCCCGGATCTGAGTTTCGACTACAGTAGGTGGGGAGCGAGAAAAGAAGGACGAAGAAAATAAATGGGATGGGAAAAAAAAGAAAAACTGTGTAAGATGAGAGGTCAAATGGCAAAAGACTTGGCACGAGCATACTAAAAATAATATAGTTTAGCAGTCGGTAGGAACTGTCGTCAACTTGTGTGCGTTGGTGGTTTGTCTCTCTGTTGGTCGAGCATAAAAATCGCCGGTTCTCGTTTTGTTTGTTTGTTTGTTTGTTTGTTTTATTGCTGGAAGGAATACGGCGTGTACACGGGACACGCTTCAGACAGTTTTGGAGCGGTCAAAATTAGAAACTCACGTCGCGCTCGTAATAAAATTATGTACCACTCTGTCCATAAATATAAGGACTGTTTTATGTTAATTTTTTACATATATATATCAGGTGCTTATATTTCCGGACAAAACCTACCACTCGTTCCGATTTAAGCAAAGCAGTCGGGTTTGCGAGAGATCAAACCGGCCTCTCTCCCCTCCGCCAAACCTCGGTCAACTTGGAAACATACGAGTTCTCGCCCCCCTCCCCCCCCCTCCCCTCCCCTCCCCTCCCCTCCACAAAGGTGGTTCATATGCTGAAGTATCAAGCTCCCGTTCTGGCCCTCGTTCTAGCTCCGGACAACTCCGCCCTCATCGCGGCAACGAGCGACAGGGCTTTGACGATACGGCGGCGCGACTTGAGGCATGCGGCCGCCCTGGCGGAGCGGGAGAGGGCAGTAATTGGAGGCGGGATTGGGGAGGGGATGATCGGGGGCGGTCCCCGGTCTGTGCGAACGGGCACCGCCAAGTACTTCAATAGGGGGAAGACGGAGGCGGGCGAGGAGGGCGATGTCAAGGTATGGTCGTTTTTTTCGAAATCGGTTTTTGGTTGTGGGGTGTAGAGGCTCCTTAAGTGAAAGAGTTCCCAGAAAAATACGGTGCACCCGTCTACCGTCATCATGCGCTGGCCCTACAACGCGACTAGTGTGGTCCTGTGTATCAACCTCCTACCAATAGGAACAGTGTGTATATAGCGCAACGGTACAAGTTATCCTAATATCGGGGACTAGAACATAGTAAATAGGACCAAATATTGTTGGTAACAATAGGTAACTACTGTAAAGGGTTGTTGTGTGTACAGTAGGTCCTATTTACTCAAAGGTCCCCCGTTTTTGTGTGTTCAGTAGGTCCTATTTACTCAAAGGTCCCCCGTTTTTGTGTGTACAGTAGGTCCTATTAACTATGGTCCCTCGTTTTTTGTGTGTACAGTAGATCCTGTTAACTATGGTCCCTCGTGTTTTGTGTGTACACAGTAGGTCCTGTTAACTATGGTCCCCCGTTTTGGTGTGTACAGTAGGTCCTATTAAGTATGGTCCCCCGTTTTTTGTGTATACAGTAGGTCCTGTTAACTATGGTCCGCCGTTTTGGTGTGAACAGTAGGTGCTATTAACTATGGTCCCCCGTAATAGTTATCTTCGCACATGTCGTACATACTTCGTATGACATCTATTTCCGTTTGCACTTCAGACACCTCCCTCACGTAGTGTCAGGCTGCTGCTTGTTGTGGCCGATGCTGTAATCGGGGTGATCGGCACTTTTTTTCCCCGACGTGTTTTGACCATCCGGTACGATATACGATAAGTATCGGACCATTTATCGGATATCGGGTTTTTTAGGTGCTTGTCGGATCGGAATCGATTATCGTTCCGACATGAAACACTAGTTGCTACATACCAGTATATGATACGTCAAAGATTACCCCCTTAGCGGCCCCTTAATAGCGACCTAACCAATGATAATGATAACTACCGTTGGCGTTACCAAACCGTCTACGAGCAGCGTGAGCGCCCAGCAGCAGCACGGGGGAGGATCATGTTGCGCTCGGGCAGTCACGAGTCCGTAGGATTTCAACTCGGAACGCCAATTTGTATCACATCCCCCAATCACGCAGTGGCCCAATTTCGTCACTTTTTAGTGCCAATTTTCCCCTCTGATGTCCCAAGATTGTTTTAAGTCCCAAAAGGGTTAGTAGAGTTAATACAATATGTAGAGCTGTGATTTGGCAGGACTTCACGACTAATAACTAATCGGTAGGTGCCGTTAACCAACTAGCTGACTTTGGGTCGGCAAGCCGGCTGGCCTAACCAGCTGATGCCCAGCCGACTTGCCGACTTAAAAGTCAAGGCGAGCGAAGCGAGGAGCCAAAGCAGCCCTCCCCGGCCGAGGCGGCCCCTCCCAAAAAATGAAAAAAAAAGTATCCCGCATTCAACAAACCTTCGTTCAAGTATGGAAACCCAATAAGTCGGATAGTCGGCATCTCCGGGAAACGGCTAACTATTACGTAGTCCGACTAACAACTTAGTTGGTGACTTAAGTCGTGGGGACTCACAGCTCTATTTAACATGCTAACTTCTCGTTCGTCTTTTCTCTTGTTGTTTCCTCACCCAACCAACAATCAGGTGAAAGCCATGAAAGTGAAGGCTCTGGCCTCCTACGACGACTCCCTCCGAAAGTTTCGCTACCGCGAGGCTCTGGACAGGGGGCTGGAGACGAGAAATCCCCTGGTCGTGGCGGCACTTTTGGAGGCGTTGCAGGAGCGGGGGGCGCTCGAGAAGGCGCTGGCCGGGAGGGACGCGGAAGGGCTGGAGCCCGTACTTCAGTACCTGTCCAAGTGAGCTTTCTTTTTTTTTTTTCTTTTTTATTGAATTGTTTTTCGTTTTTGTTTTTTTCCGTTTGATTTGATTTTCCGGTTTGATTTTCCCGGTTTTGTTTCTCGTTTTTCGTTGTTGAGTTGTTGTTGTGTTTTTTGCGTGGTCATGCAGTGCCCCCCCCCCCCCCGCTCCCCCTCCGTCGTATGGCACACACTGCTGTATGACATGCATAATATATACCGGTATGAAAATATCTTCGTCTACTATCGTACCAGGTTGTACGTGTTGTATGTTTCGAAATCGCATCGAAAATGTGATACTCTTACATACAATACTTAGCGTTTTATTTTTCGGTCGTGCGGCAGGTACCTGGCGAACCCTCGGCATACGGAGCAGCTCACCGGGGTGACAATGGCCGTGTTGGATTTGTACGGGGATGTTGTCACTTCATCCCCGCGGGCGATCGGCCTCTTGGCGAAACTCTGCAATCAGGTAAAATTGAGATCCTGCCTTTCAGCCTTTCAGGGACGCTTCCCCGCTCTTTTTTTTGCAAGCGTATTAGACGAAATTAACATAAAAACGTTCCTTATATTTATGGACAAGAGTGGTAACGAAATTGGGGAGTTCCTCGATTAGCCCTTTTACTACCGCAAAAAAGTATCCCACACTATTTCCAACTTGTTTTGTCCCCAGAAACCGTTTCCGGCTCTTGACAGGGCCCCCCTTAGCCAGAAGCAAAATGCCCTATTAGTAGATTTTCCTACCTGTATCCAAACACGCCTCATGATCTAAATCCTAACCCGATCTAGATCCTGACCTGTCCTTGTGAAATGTTGTGCAGGATCTGTCGTACAAAATCCAACCCAGGAAACATGCGCATCCTAACCTGTCCCTCTGAAATGTTGTGCAGGATCTGTGTATTACGGGGGAGCATACTTAATAGGACCTACTGTGAACACAATAGGACCTACTGTAGACACCAAAACCTATATATTTCCCTATTATTGCTAACAATATTCGATCCTATTTACTATGGTCCCCCGTAATAGTACAAGATCCACCCCAGGAAACATGAGCATCCTAATCTGTCCTTCTGAGATGTTGTGCAGGATCTGTGTAGCCCAAAATCCAACTCAGGAACCATGTGTTATTGTAAAGTACTGTAGATCAGATGCTACGGCTCCCACCCGGCAATATGGAGCTCACAGTAGATCTATTAATAGATCATACAGATCAGGAAAAAATATGTATGCCCTGAAAAAGAGCCAATATCACCAAGTGCGGATTATGTCCGATATTGCATGATATGTATCCCATCCTCCGCGAGTTGGCGTACAGCTCTCGATACACACAAAAAAAAACTTCCGCCCTCTTAAGACGCGTGCTACGATAGAGGTATTCATAGCACGTTTCGGCTAAATTTTTTTCTGAACGACCGAGCTTTTCTTAACCCAGATTTCGTCGGGATTATTCCATTCTTGTTTTGCAATAGTATTTCATTGTGTGCCTATAGGCCATGGGATGGTTCATCGGGTTATAAGTTAAGCTCACAATGTTTCTCTCAAAGTTGGGTTTTGGATGACGTCCGGAGCCCCCCCCCGAAGCGGGGAACCTTAGAAAAAGCATGGAACAACACCCCTATCGTTTCGTACTATTAGTCGCATGTGTCCCAGACCCTTGCAACCCCGGCTTTCTTCGTGTGGTCGATGCTGTATACTGTCGTACTCGCCATTTTATTTGCGGCGCTCGTTCACTCGTTCTCTCTCAAGTCCGAAAATAAATCGAAGAGGTTTCACATTTTTTTTTGTCTTGTTTTGTTTTGTTTGTTTGTTTGTTTGTTCGTTTGTTTGTTTCTTTTTTACGATATCGATTTTTTAATTTCTGACGTGCGCCAAAAAAATAGGGCGGGGGGGCCCTTTTCCATCCTCAAGTGCCCGATTTTTTTCGTGCGTGTCCTCCACCCGACGGCCTGATCTCCCGAAAAAAAACAACTAAAAACATATTTGGGGCGCACACACATCAACACAACAACGCCCAAACGACAGCAGATACATTTTGTTGGGTTGGGTTGGGTTGAGGTGGGGCTTTGCTGCTTCCTACGAACGCACACACTCGACGACGGTTACAAATACCATTGTTAATAGTGTTTCATATCGGAATGATGATCGACTCCGATGCGATAAGCGGCTAAAAATACGATATCCGATAAACAATCCGATCTGGAAGTACAGGTCATGGTGCTGCCGGAGAAGCACGCTTTTTTTTTCTTTTTTTTTCTTGAGACCCCTGACGTCGAATTGTTGGAGCCTCTCAATTGGGGGGGAGGGGACAGTAGAGAAACATCCCCTCCCAGCTGGGCAGGGGACAGTAGAGCAGCATCCCCTCCCAGCTAGAAGAAATGCGCTCTTATCGGATATCGGGACGCTTTTTTCCCGATTCGATTGCCGATACGGTTTCCGATTTATCGGAACTTCCGATACGATATAAAAACACTCTTGTTAACCCCTTCAGAACTGCACCCACGTTTGCGGGACAAAATACTCGGAATTATAATTGGGATGCTTGCAGTACACTATTACGGGGGACCATAGTAAATAGGACCAAATATTGTTAGCAAAAACAGGGAAACATATAGGTTTGGTGTCTACAGTTGGTCCTATTGTGTCTACAGTAGGTCCTATTAACTATGGACCAAATATGGTTAGCAAAATTAGGGAAATATGTAGGTTTTGGTGTCTACAGTAGGTCCTATTGGGTCTACAGTAGGTCCTATTAACAATTGTCCCCCGTAAAAGTGATCCCTCGAATAGTGCCGCCACGGTCGGTATGTGCGAGCCGGAAATAAATACCGGCACTATATATAGCGGCAACTGGCACTACTACTCCGCATGCTGCCCCTACTGGTTGTTCCCATGTGTGCCAAGAGATTTCACAAGCACTGCTGTGGCATATGACGTCGCCGTTGCTTTCAACGACGGCGGAGTTAAATCGACACACATAGGCATGTTTATATGCCAAAGTGTGGGTGGCTTAACCCCTTTATTTAGAGCCGGAAACGGTTTTTTGGGGACGAAGCTACTTGGGAATAAATAGTGTATGACAATTTTGTGGGGTAGTAAAAGGGTTATAACCCCTTTAGAGCCGGAAACGGTTTTTGGTGACAAAACTACTTGGAAATAGTGTATTATACTTTTGTGGGGTAGTAAAAGGGTTAAGCTTCATTTATACCCGTCCGCTGGAAAAACAAAACAAAACAAAAAACTGCCTGTGGCGGGCAACCGGCACTGCTCAACCGGCACTATAGAGGGACCGCTACTGATACTGTTTGTACAATAGTAAAAAGCTCTTAACCACGTTTTCGGGCCCAAACAAGTTGGAATTACAGTGGAAAATGTTGTGCAGCAGTAAAATCTAACAGTGGTGGGACACAAGACATGGAACCTTTGTTTTCGTGTATGATGGAGGGTAGCCTGCCACTTGTCCGAGAAAGTGGTTGACACAGCCTGGGAACGAAACAAATAGAACTAACCCTAAACCTATGATATAACCCTGACCCTAAGCCTAAGCCAACCAGACCCAATCAACCATTGGTTAGCATTAAGCCCTTTGTCTCGTAAATAGTGTGCGACTTCAACCATTTTCTCGAGAAAGTGGTGAGCTCTACTGGTCCCTCGGGGTAGTATGTAATTGCTAAATTTATTTGTTTTTATTTGTTTTGCTTGTTTGTTTCTATTCATTTAAAATATTTGCTCGATTGTTGTTTTCAGGGATGTATTATACGGTATTACCGGTAACGGGAATACAAAGGTATCTGGAGTTGCTGGTGGGCAACATCCATTTTTGCGGTAACCCACAGCGGAGTAGCGTCCCCTGTACGGAAACGCCTTCACACATATTGGAAAGTCTCTAAAAAAATTAAAATGCACATTTTCCTGTGGTGAAAACCACATCAGCGAATGATCGGGTCCTTTTTTTGCGGTAGCAGCGGTAACGAAAGTAAATTTGCGATTTCCTTTTTTTACTGTTAACGTTTGTCGCAAATTTGGGGTCACGTACATACATGCCTGTTTTTTTTTGCTTCAGCGTTTGTTTGTTCGCTTGTTCTCCACCCACCCCTCCTCCCCCCAACCTGCCCCCCCCCTCGCCCCTCACCGCGTCGTACAAAACAAGCTTCAATGTATTATATGTACGAAGTATATCATTTGTAATATTGAATTTTTCCAAAATATAAACTGTTTTTTTTTAATTTGAAAGTGTTTTTAGTTTTTAAGTTCAAAATTTTGAGAATACTTCGATATTTTTTTAATACCTGGTACGTGCGTATGACTTTTGTTTTTAAATTCAATTTGTGGTTCTCTTTTTGCGGACGACACAGGTGAAACGAGAGGTGGGCTTTCAGAAGGACATGCTGTCGCTCTTGGGCGCTATGGATGGAGTTGTGTGCGCGGCGGGGGATGCGCGGGGAGATGATGTGGCCATCCCCGCCTAAGTTTGTCGCCCTTTCGGGGAAGATTAAGTCACGCTACTGCTGCTGCTGGTGATGGTGGTGGTGATGGTATTTTTTTCGTTGCGCCTTCGGGGAAGATGCGTTGGCGCCACTGTTGCTACTGCTGCTACTGGTTGTGGTTGTGATTGTGGTGGTGTTGGTGGTGGCGGCGGCGGTGTTGCTGTTGTTGTTGTGGTTGTTGTTGTTGCGGCTGCTACTGGTGATGGTTGTGACGATGCAGCTGCTGCTACCGCTTCTGCTGCTGTTACTGCCACTTCTGCTGCTGCAACTGCTGCTAGTGCTGCGGCTACTGCTTCTACTGCTACTATTTCTACTGCTGCTACTGCCGGTGCTGGTTCTGGTGCTATTGTTTCTGCTACTGCTGCTACTGGTGGTGCTGGTGATGCTACTGCTGTGTGCTGTGCTGGTGCTGTGCTGCTACTGTGCTGCTACTGTACTGCTGCACCTATTGCTGGTACTTCCGTGGAGGATTTGATTGTTGCGCGCCTATCTGTTTTGCTCCGCATAGCGGCGAAAGGCGCGTGGTCGAAATCATCGGATCGATCGATCGATTACACTACAGTAGATTGATGGATTACATTTGAGTATATTGATGGGTTTCGGCACTAGGCTCGCCGATAACAGTAGGGGGCTCGTCGATAACAGTAGATTGGTGGGTTTCGGCAGTAGGTACGTCGACAATTTCAGGGGGTTCATCGATGATACAAGATTGATGGGTTTCGGTAGCAGAGCCATCGGTGGACTTCACTAGGTTCGTCGATAGCCGCGCAGTAGGCCCATCGATAGCAGGAGCAAAGCACAGGAGCAGAACTAAATAGGAGTTGTAGCACATACAGTAGGACAGCAGGAGCAACATCATACGCATATACATAGTATATATGGAATGTTGTGTTGTGGTGCACTGCTGTTTATTGCAGCATGGGTGGGTGGGTGGGTCGGTGGGTGAGCCATTGCCGTATTGGCCCCGCTGGCGTAGCGGTGGTCGTACCACTAGTCAAATGTATACATATAAGGACGATACTGCTGTCGACGTTGCACGAGAGGGGCCGAAGGGCCTGTTTCAGGCCAGGTTTTGAGCCCGTCTTCGAAATAGCTCGAGGTGAGGTCCACCTCTCGGTGCGCGGTTTGCTGGACGTGCCTGACGTTTGTCGCCCCTCCCGACCTTGCAGGTAGCGCCCTCGGCCGTGCTCGCGGCGTGTCTTAGCGGCCCCTGCTAAATCGCGTTTTGGGCCAATTTCTGTTCCGAAATATACTGTGCGTAGTGCGTAGTCGTATACCAGGTACCTGGTACCAGGTATATGATACGTATAAAAACAAATTTCTGCCAAACAAACCAACTTGACACTCTAGGCGAACCTTTGGAAATTTGGACTCATGACTACGTATCACGGTCCGAGTTCAAATCCCGGCATGCCCTTCTTTTTCCTTTTTATTTTCACGAGTACGTGCACTTTGTTTCCCCATTTGCTTTTGCTACGAATCTGATGGCCGGAGTTGGAACCCCGGCAACAAGAGCCCTCGACCTCCGTTTTTTTTAATTACTATTTTGCTTTTTTGCTTGGTGTTTGTCGACACAACGAAGTAGCTCTCGGAACTCTCGGAATTCCGTTGTCGTTGGTTCGTGTCGCGGAGTCCCGTTGTCACGCCAAACTTGATATTAAGCGGAGTTCCGTTGTTTGTCGACACAACGAGGTCCGTGTCGGGTAGCCCCCTCCTGGCCTTCTCCGCTATGATGCCGGAGAGATCAGGAAGAACCTTCGGTACCGTCGCCACCATGCTCCCGACGGAGGCTGACACCCCCCGTGCTTCAGCCGACGACAGCCCAAACCCTCCGGCCCCCGTGGACAGGTATCGCCTGTGCTTGTTGGTGGGGTTGCAAGTGCCAAGAGGACGCGTGCTACGATAGAGGTTGCACTTTTTTTTTTTCTTTTTTTTTTTCTGAATGACGGGGCTCCCTTCACCCCTTGAGAGCCGGAAACGGTTTTTGGGGACAAAACTGCTTGGAAATAGTGTGGGACACTTTTCGGGGTAGTGAAAGGGTTATAACCCAAAATCGTCCGAATGTCAAATCTTGTTTTGCAATATGTTTTTTTTTTAATGCCTACGAGTAGTCTATGGGTTTGTTCATCGGGCTGTCCTTCCAGTTTACTCAAAAACAGTTTTCGGGTGTAATATGGAGTAGCTCTTAGACTCAAGAGCCTCAGAAAAAAAAGAATGCACCTCTATCGTAGTAGCATGGGTCAGGAGGCTCGTCGGGCACCCGTCCCCGAAGAAAGACGATTCTTCTTCTGCTGTCCCAGGGAGATCAAGGAAGTTTTCCAACATCCACAGCGCGCTGTTGTCCTGCCTTTTGACATGCAGGCAGGGACAACTCCGGGTCCAGCACTCGCTCGATGTAGGCTGCTCGAGGAGTTTCTGAACACTACCAACCATATTCCCTACCCTGGTAGGTTTTAACCTAGGGTATCTATATCGGAATTTCGAAACCTGTCCGATGACACAAGAAAGCTCCGATCGACGAGAATTCGCCCCGCAGAACCCTCCCAACGTTGACGCGCATACCGCGCGAGTCGATAGCTGACACACACACAAGCAGTCTGGGACAAGTTTCGGCGTCAACGGAGCCCTGCGCCTTCAGCAACGCGACCCACCAGGTCCGGCACCCGGGACGTGCAGCAGCAGTCGCCCGTGC
>JAYJME010004895.1:0-10540 GCA_036873775.1 Costaria costata
ATGCATTATCTCTGCGTCGTTGCTTGTGACCACAGAGCGTGTTTCTCCTAGGGTGAAGAATCAGCACGGACAATGGGGGGTGCGCTGGATGTCGACGAGTAGTAACTAAGTAAGAACGGTTTAATGTGAAGAACACACACAGCAGTGTTTGTTTTGTGGCCGTAAGGATGGACAGATGATCGCCGGGTAACTGCTGCTGCTGCTGTCAGTGAGGCTTGGTGTTCCTGCCCAGACGACGTGTTGTAGTATGCGGTTGTGCGAGTTGGGTATCAATACGACGTTCTGAAACGTTTCGATGAAGGCTTGTTGGGCGAGATGACAGCGAGTTGGGTATCAATACGACGTCTCTTGAAACGTTTCGATGACGGCTTGTTGGGCGAGATGGCAGCAGTACCCACACCTGACCCTCTGTTGTTCCGTACGTTCTGCTGTGTAATGCTGCACGAGTACCGAATATGATATTTTATACAGGAGGTGATACTTCGTATACGTATAAATATACCAGGCCAGGTATACTACTGTGTAGTACAAATAGTGCGATCATATTATAATACGACGAGTAATCGCTTCGAGAACTGCTGCGTTTTCATGGAACGAAAAAACCCTTCGAAATTTAGACTTTCCCAGCAGCCGAGCATTGCTTATGATATCATATACTGCTGTACCGGTATCATATATCATACCTGGTACCTGGTACTAGGTACTGCTACTCTGTACCAGGTGTTAGTTACCTGGTATGTTCGATTGCATCTCGAATACTTATAATATGATATGATACCTGGTATCATACCAGTTATTATTAGTTGTATAATAGGCGAAGTCACCCTCGAACATATCTCTCTGTAAAATGGATCAGACATCAAACCTTAACCTTTGTCACGATCAGTGAGATCAACTTGGCTGCCGCCGCTTGCGATGCAACAGGGCCCACTCCAGTAGGATGCAAAGGCAACATGTAGTATATGGTCGACACTGCAACAAAGTCATCGCGTGCACCAAGCACGCAGAGAAGTCTCGAAGGCGATGTAGCGCAGGGGACAACGACGCGTATCAGGCACACTCCACACAGACAGCTGCTACAGGAGCAGCGTGCGAGCGTGCGTCGTGTATCAGAGACCGGTCGTCCCTAATTTTTGTTGATATTTAATACCGGGTACAGAGTACCTGGTATAATACGAGCGCTAAAAACTAAAAACATACTGTAGTCTAGACAGCGTATACCACTGGAGGCATGATGACTATTTTATCTACGAGTATATTCGTTTGTCTTACCAGGATCTGTGCCGACTTTCCCAGGAAATTACCTGCTGCAATTGACGAAGCTTTAATTTTAATTGCGAGTTACTGCTGTGCTGTGCAGAGACGCTGACATGAATTTATATGTACGCATGTTAGTTTAATATGTATTGCCAGTAAAAATCTCCGATATCAACACCGCCTAATCGCCGCGCCCGCGCCCGCCCTTTGCCGGCGCAGATCATCTCCACCTGCACGCGGTGGAAAAGCCGTTCGTTTCGAGGTGGCAGTCTCTCAGGTTCTCGGAAGGCAAGCCTTGGTGTGCGTCCTTCGCGAAAGTGAGGGAGTGGGCGGCGGGCGCGGGGGTAGAGGAAGGACGCATCCCTCTCTCCAGGGAAGAGGCTTGATTAGCGTGCAAACATGATGCGTTGATGATGCATCGCGCATCAGGCATCAGGCATGTCAAGCATGGCCCGTTTCAATGCGGCGTTTCGTGCCGTAGCAGGATCCCTATTATTAGTTGGCGAGGGTGCCTTATATTCGGGAATGCTCAGCGGTCACTCGGGCGGTCGCGACAATGTCTTGCCTCGTTTTTTTGTAGTTTTGTACGCTGAGGCCGGTTATATCGTACGTGCTGATAGTCCTCAACTTTTGTACTTTTGTTTTTTTTGCGCTTGAAAGAACGCGCGTTTATAGGTATTCGTTATTGAAAAAAAGTGCGCATCCAGGCGCACTCGGCCCGATCTGAAATGTTTTTTTTTGTGTTTGAGTGTGTGTTTCGCTTGTCTTCGTTGCGTCGGGCAACGCTCGGGGTTTACTTGGCGCTGTCAGAGGTTTACTCTTGCTACAAGAGTACTACTGTAGTCGTGCCCACGGCCGTCAGCATGTGACTTCTTTTTGTTCTTCTGTCAGGAAAGAGTAGACGATATGTCACTCTCGAACGTGAGCGACGTGCGCACCTGGTCCGATCTAGAATCTGTGTTGAGCGGACGGGTGTTTGTTTTGGTGGTGCTTGGTCTCTGTTTTTTTTACGGTGCGATAGACCAGGCCGTGCGGTATGATTGGGCAGAGGATTCACAACTGCTCGCGCGTGCCCCGTCGCTGGGTGCAGTACTGACTATTTTCAATATTGTTCGTTGCAAGGCGCATTCAACAACTACTATCGATGCTTTCTGTATTCTATATCTCACGTGTTAGGATGGCTCGTTCGAGCAGTTGGCCGCCTATTGGGCGAATTTTCTTTGCAGGTGGGTTGCTTACTTCTTTTTATTTTGACGGTAGGAGTGGAGGGGGTCATACTGGTCTGTCATCCAATCTGCTGGGGGTATAAATAGCGCCATGTATTTCGTGGCTCTAGCGGGCGTGCCTGAGTTGCCACTCGCTCTACCAATAGGGTGATCCCTGCATTAGCGGCGCGCGCGCTGGGTCACGGGCCTTTAGGCTCCAGGTGTACTTGAAGTGCGGCGTGGAGGGCAAGTAGAAGACACCGCCGTGTGTGTGTTTTGACAGATGTACTGGTACTGTTCCCTAGATGGAAAGGGGGTTACTTTGCCGTCGTGTGTGTTTTGACAGCTACCTAAATGGCAAGAGGACATGCGCCTGCCTAGTACCCTGTAGTGTTTTTTTTCCCTGTTTTTCTTACAGATGCCTAAGTGGTAGGGGACGTGTTATCCCGTCCTTGTGTGTTTTGACAGCTGCCTGAATGAGTGGCAGCGGACATGTGTCGTCCAGCAGTTTTATTTTATTTTATTTGACGGGGGCCTAAACGGTGTAGGGGAGTTGTGCCGTCGTGCGCTTTTTGTGTGTGTTTGTGACAGCTGCCTAAATGGTACCACGTAGAGGACATGTGCCGTCGAGTAGTTTTGCTTTTGTTTTTTGTTTTTTGTTTTTTGTGACAGATGCCGTAAGGGTACGGTATCATATATAGGGGAGTTGTGCCGTCTTATTTATTTTTTTACATATGCCTATATGGCAGGGGAGTTCGCTTGCGGGCTGAGAGATCGCACCTTGGGTGCTGCATTTTCTCCATTTTTTTTTTAACGCGGTTAGTATCTCGGAGCAAGAGCGGTCCCATGACGCTCAATCCGCTACCGAAGCTTTGCCCATAGCGCCAAAATAGTGGGCTTAACCTGCTGGTCATGGTAGATGCAGGGTGACCGAGCTGGAACGGTCGAATGTGCTTACGTAACCACATTGACATCACCAAGTAATCGACTCGATTCGTGTCCACCGCACATGCTCCTGTTCCTCTCTTGGATCATGAGGGCGTGCAAGAGTCAGCGTCGCTTTCATTGTTTCTCTTGTTTTTTTAGCACTTGTTGAGCCCGCTCTATTACCCGCCTGCTGCACTATTTTCTATTTGGGGTCGGCCGCCTAAAATTAAAGTGTCATCAGTGGCAAACACGTCGAGGTCACTTCAACACTGCTGAGTTATTATGTTCCAAGCGGCTTCAAGTCTAGAACATGCCTAGCATTCAAGTGCCAAGGCGAGGGTACTATCCTTCGCGGATATGATACCGTTAGAACCCCATCGGTCCCCCATCCGGGGTTGGCCACCAAAAAAAAAATGTTGTTATTCGCAAACGCGCCCGGTACACTACTCCCGCTGTCGCCAAGCTATGCCCCATGTGGCCTTCAGTCTGGACGTCTAGACCACCCCTAGCACCCCTGTGCCAAGGCGTAGCTAATACCCTGGTATCCTTGAAGTCGATCTATGTGCGTACCGCTATCCCACCTCATCGTTCTTACTTGGGGTTGGCCAGCAAAGCACTAATGGCCGCCATTGGCAAACGCACCAATTGCACAATTTCCTATTAATAGCTGTCGCTCAAGTATGCCACAAACTGCCTCAAGCCTAGAGCATCATCTCTAGGCTGCCTTTGCCAAGGCGAACGTAAACTCCTTTACGTCTAACGCTAGCACTCCGTCGACATAAGCTTTGCCGGTCATTTTCGCCAGCCCGAACTTGGGCTTCCACTTTACGAGCTCCATCTCCATCACCAGGACGTCGCCCGGCACGACGGGCTTGCGCCACTTCACCTGGTGACACACAACGTGCAAAATTAACGAAAAATCACGATAGTATGAAAATTGATGAGAGGGTTACACCCGTGCTGTGATTGACAAGAAGCCACAACGGGAAAAGTTGCGTAGAAATATCAAAATGTGCAAAAATTGGCAAAAAAAACACGCTGCTGTGCTACACTGAAGAGAAAAATGCAGTATGAAAATTGTCAAACGACGAGCTCGGATGGCTCCTCAAGTAATGCATTTGTGAGCGGCAAGAGAGGCTCACGGTGCTGTATGGTCCTGGATATTACAGTAGACTATATACGTAGGCATAGCCAGTGTTTAGTCTGCATGTGCATTGCAGGTATTTTATCTGAAGCGTGTCGTTTGAGTTTTAGGTCTAGTCCTATCGCGCTTGCAGCAAACATCTACACTACTTAACTGTATCTCATTTTTGATGGCCTTGCAACATTAATGAGGCAGGTGCGTTATTGTAGTCTGCCGTTCAGGGAATGGAGTTAACCCTTTTAGAGCCAGCCGGCAACGGTTTTAGGGGACAAAAATACTTGGAAATAGTGTGGGATATTTTTTGGGGTAGTAAAAGGGTTAAGGCCCACCTCTCGCATTCTACTATAAGCAGTATAGGTCACCGCTCAGAACAAACAGCAAGCATAACATCAATCGGCGCTACGAAGGTCCAGTCTAGGTCGCCAAGCCAAACAGTCGTATTAAGGCCACGCAGGAACCCTGAGGAATATGTTGCCAAGTACCCGCGAGTAGGCGTTTCGCTAAAAATACCAACGACTTGGAAATAGAGTTATAATTTTTACAAGCAAGATCCGTTATGTTCAACTGACGCAAACACGCGAGAATCCAGAGTTTTTTTTTTCTTTCTTTTTTTGCTCTTTTTCTAGCCCCATACTTGACTACCCCAACCGGGAACGTATTGCGCCCGTCCGCACTTTTTTCGTGTACGCTATGTTAATACTTAAAAAAGAACCCCATGAACCCCAGCTACCTTTTCGTGAAAGCCGTTTTCTGTATGTGTTGTACCCATGGTACTACGTACTAGCGCGCAAAATACCAAATCGTCGAATTTGCAACCCTTTTCTTGACTTTTTGGTGATGCTGGCTGGCAACTTTGACTTCACGAAGTCACCTCGTGAGTCGTTTCTGGCTGCCTACGACTGCTGCCCGACGCACCCGACGCCCTCACGCACCCCATACTGACAAACAAAAGAGACAGCCCTTCCCCCCTCCTCCTTCGCCCTGAAGAACAGCCGCTATTTCATCATCGCAGCTAAACCCCAAGACGTCTACGCAGGTATGTGGCATTCGCTGCCGTCGTGGTGAGCGAAAAACTGTCTGTTGTAAGTTGTAAACCTACAAAGACGGGCATTCATACTAAAAAACGATAGTATAGCTGTCGCTCTTAATAGGAGCTCACGCAGCAGGATATTCGTAACTGCCCTCAACTTGAATGCGTCTAGGCTTTCTCCCATTCTGCTCTTATTTTTCCAAATTTTATGTTTTTTTTCTCTTATTATGTTTTATGCTTTCTTAACTCCCTCAAATATGTCCGTTATTTTGCATTATGCTCCTCAAAATAAGTTCAAATATCCTACATTTACGCCGAAACACTCCAATTATTAGGGCTGTGAGTTGGCTGACTAATAGTTGCCCGTTAGTTATTAGTTGGCTAATCTTTTAAGTTAGTTGCGGCGGTGCCAACTATCCAACTATTTTCGTTTTTTTGGGTTTCCTTCCTTGTAGGAAGGCTTGTTTGGTACGGGGTGCGTATTTCTCGGCGTCCCCAAGCAGTACCACCACGCACAGAGGGAGGTCTTCTACAACTCATGGCGCATCAACCCATCGCCATCGACGGTGCCGATGGCAGGGCCGAGGGTGCCGGCACCGCTGAGCCTCGCCTGTCCACGGACCGTGGCGGTGTTGGAGCGTCCGACGAAGAAGTGGCTGTACCGAGCGCTCCTCCGAAAGCGAAACTGTGATGGCGGGACTTTGTCCCAACGTGTGCTATTTATAATACAAGTATGTCTCTCTCATGAGTGTGTCAAGTGGATGATGAGCACCTCTGGTCCGGGTGTTTGAGCGATGCTCGCCCTGAGCTGTGTGTCGATCTCAGTCTACTGTGGTCGATCCCAGTCTAGTTTGGTCGGTCCCGGTCTATTTTGTGTCCCATTTTTAGTTTGTGCTGGTGATGTGCTACTGCCTGCCGCACGAGTATGTACCACATGTTTCTGGTGCATCTCTATAATGTCCGACAACCCGAAAATGAGACGAAGTTTAGAGATATACCTGGTACCCGTTTCGTGGTCAAAACCAGAGATGAACTTGGCCCCTTTCTCATGTTTTTTTGTGCAAAATGAAGCCAAATCGCGCAATTTTTGCCTCTGGCGGCGCCTTTAGCGGGATCCTCGGGAGGCGCCTCCGGCGGGCCCTCCGGGGGCGCCTTTAGTCGACTAGTCGACTGAAGTCAGTTAGTTGGCTGGCCAGCCAACTAATAACTAGCCGGGAACTCCAGCCAACTCACAGCCCTACCAATTATGCTACTTTTCATGTTCGCTAACAAATAACCCAATTATGCCGAAAGCATTGCGAGTAAAATGGATATAAGCCTACAGTAGACGCGTCGGTGGATGGCTGACGGTAGTTGTTGCGTTATCATCGCCAGTACTCTAGTCTGCGGTGGTCACAAACGACAAGTCCAACAAAAAATGGAGTGTAATTAATGGTCCAACGTAAAAAAGTGGCCGGTCCTCGGGTCTTAATTTTCGGCGGTCGTTTCATCCCGTTCGTTAAAATCAAGCAACGACTTCGGTCGTAAAAACCTTAATACCGTTACAGTACGCGACAGCGGTTAAGAAACTCCTCTTCTGGCGAAGGCTCACGGCTTATTATGATTTCAACGTTGATCGTAGGCTCTAAACGGCATTTATATAGAATTTCGAGTGGCGTTCCACGCTGAGCACAAATGCCTAGCTGCAAATTCTTATTTTCTGAAAAAAACTCAAGCCTGAAATTCTAAACCCCCAAATTTTCTTAACACGTGTCGCGTACTGCATAAAACGGTGTGTATAACACACACATCCTCGGACGGAATTCCAATGTCAATTTCCTCCAAACAAACAACGAAAATGACGGTTTTCGAAAATGCATCGCACGAAATATTTTCCGTAAACTCGTCGCTCGGCGTTTAAAACTCGACCGGTCGTTCGACAAAATCGGAATAGAAAATTGCGTCGGAGGGTGTGTGTTTATACGTACACCGTCGTACACGTACGGTGATTCAAGTGATATCGGCTTCAGCCAACGCGAAAGCAGTCCCTATCTCTTTCTTGGCGCCGTGTGACTTAGAAACTCGTACATATTCGCCCGTAACTATATAATAGCACATAATAGTACATACGCGGGTAGTACATACAAGTAGTGTATACCGATACAGTAATCGGCAGCTCACCCCGTCAACCCCAGCAAAGAAGAACGTCCCCTGCCCGTCGCTGCAAGGCTCCTGCAGACAAATCAGCCCACCAAGTTGAGCCATAGCTTCAACCTTTATCGCCACGAAGGAGCGCAAGGAGGCAACAGAACAACGAAACAGCGAGCGAGCACGGCAGTCAGTTTGAGGTGTCGATTAATAGTGGTCCTCTCTCGCTGGTGTGAACACGACCTAAAATAGAGACCATTAATAGCAGGCATTCGGGCAAAAGCGTTACAATTGCATGAAGCTGATGCCTATATCGTTTATTGTATACCGTTTATTATAGTATATCGTTCATGACTGCTGTACTTATCATGTTTTGGTCGATATTATAAGAGACTGGGAGGGTGGGTCATGTCTCGATCAATGCCTTCAATCTTTCTGTATTTGGTGGCGAAGCTTGATGCCTGAGTTAATTTGGACTCAGCTTCGGCAAGAGGTTAACTGCGCTCGATAACGCCTGTAAGGTGGAACAGGGGCTGCGTTGCTCTGTGATCGTTCCGATGCCCTGTTCCGGAAAATCCAGCAGCACCTCTGTGCCTGTTCTTCCTCTGGCATAGCAAGGATCGACACAATGGCATCATCTCCCGCGGCCGGTCCTGGCTACGTATAAAACCTCCCATTGAATTTACCGTCTTTCGAGATGAGATACCGCCTTGTTGCCTAAGTTCAAAATCTGGAAACGAGCGATACGGTATTTCTTCCATTCTTTGCTCCGTGTACGCGTTCAGTTTGTTTTTATTTCCCCCCCCGGTCACGCGAAAGGAGAATGGGTACAGCAAGCCTTAGTCTTCAGCAGGGCTAAACTTTCGAGCACGGATCGTGGCGCCCGACCAACGGCAGGCAGGTGTGGTTCCAGACACTGGCATTAGACACAGCATACCTACCATATACGACGGTGTATAGCACACACACCTCGGCCGAATTCCAATGCCGATTTTCTCGACGACGCGTCTATGGAAAAATATCTCGACGAGATCTTCCGAAAAGCCGACACTTTCGTAGTTTGTGCCCCCCCCTGGTTTATAACCCCTTTAGAGCCGGAAACGGTTTTTGGGGATAAAAATACTTGGAAACAGTGTGGGATACTTTTTGTGCTAATAATAGTAAAAGGTTTAAGAGTGAAAAAGGCTCTGAGATTCAGTCCGAGGGGGAGGGGGGTGTTGTACACCGTCTTACCACTCTGTCCACCAATATAGTTACCATTTCAAATACGATGTGAATATAAAATGGTGATTATATTACCGGACAGATTGGTATACAGTATGAGAAATATCAAACCAGGTATTATACTACTGTGTAGAGTACCGGTTATCAGGTACCAGGTATACTATTATTCTAAACACGGCGGAATGGAGGGGTGAGCCCAGTCTCCTGCCCATGCCCTACCAGATTCGCTTTTGTCTGGTCCAAATCGGGCACTAAAATATTTTTGTCCAAAACCTGCATCACTTGGAGAATGACTACGAAGAAACGCCTCGTTTTCTATACTATATGCCATATGTTTTTATATTGAAGTGGAGAAGGCGGCTCTCAGTTTAGGAGCGCTCTTTACTTCGGCCACAAACTGTTTTTTTTTAGGAAAACAAAACTACAACCCGATTAAACAACCCATGACCTATCGTAGGTACACAAAAAAGTCCTATTTATTGCAAAAAAAACAAGGATGACACCCCGATGATTTTGGGTTAAGAAGCCCCCATCATCCAGAAAACAAAAACGCCAATAGGTGCAACCTCTATCATCGTAGCACGCGCCTCAGTTTAGGAGCTCTGTACCTCACCCACAACACCGATTTTGAGCAAAATAGAATGCAACCCGATTAAAACCCCATGACCTATATAATGCGTAGGTATAGAAAAACGTCATATTGCAAAAACAAAAATGACACCCCGACGATTTTGGGTTAAGAAGCCCCATCATCCAGAAAACAAAAACGCCGATAGGTGCAACCTCTATCATCGTAGCACGCGTCGTGTGCCACATCGTTATTCTAGCTATCGCTCAGTCCGGAAATGTAACGACCTGTTCAGGTGTTTATGTGAATACCCAAACGGTGATTACACTATCGCAAATCGCAACCTGGTACATCCGCATTGGAGCGTTGTCCCCCTAAAAAATTACTGGACGAAGTAATCCTTCACAGGTCACTATAAAACCCGTAGTAAGCGCGATGGAAGTACAGTAGGTAGCACAACCCCTTTAGAGCCGGAAACGATTCTTGTGGACAAAACTACTTGGAAACAGTGTGTGATATTTTTTTGCGGTAGTAACAGGGTTTAAAAAAACCTTTTTTTGAGCCGGAAACGGTTTTTGGGGACAAAACTACTTGGAAATAGCATGTGATATTATTTTGCGGTAATAAAAGGGTTAAAACCCCTTTAGAGCCAGAAACGGTTTACGGGGACAAAACTACTTGGAAATACTATGTGATATTTTTTTGCGGTAATAAAAGGGTTAAAAACCCCTTTAGAGCCGGAAACGTTTTTTGGGGACAAAACTACTTGGAAATAGTGTTACATTCAATGGGGTAGTAAAAAGGTTAAAATAATATCATACGAGTGCCAAAAGAGTTGTTGCCCGGGGCCTTGCATGCGTCTCCAGTATATATCCTTTTCCACATTTTAGACTGACATCTGGGGAAACGTGTGGTGAAGAGATACACGGGGGCGTTTTTAATTTGGAGTGTGAAAAATTTGAAATTTTGAAATATTACGAGTAAGACCGGTGACAATGGAAAGTCGATGTTTACCCAAAAAGTTTGAATTTCAAAGATACGCTCCGTAACTTCTCAGT